>MNCI01006420.1:350932-373787 GCA_015680685.1 Gnetum montanum
AAGTCGTACTTATCACACGTTCTAGACTAGCGATGAGTAGCTGATTCCTCAACTAGCCATACACATTGGACTACTACTGGGATTACCAAGCGCAGATCCTAAAATACGCTACTGGGTTACCAAACAGCCAATGCTCGTAGTTAAGTCATACTCACGCGTTGCGACAAGCAGCCGATTCCTTGATTAGCCGTACACATCCGTAGATGCTCATAATCAAGTCGTACTTGTGTGCACTAGGAAAGAAGTAAATAACAACAATAATTAAAACCATGTACTATAAGGTTTATCCAATCAAGTTCTTCTTTATTTTCGTACACAACTTGGGTTCAGGTTACAAGCTGCTCGAATAAAGAGTCGTTCACTCTAGGACTCCTACTGCAGGCACATGGGAAAAATTCTAACTCTGGAGTGATCAATCTGCCAGAGCTTCGCTACTTCTAGCTAGGATTGGGAAATGAGGGGAGTGTTGTCTCTTATTTATAGATATGGTGGCGGACCGCGATATCGTGTACGTGATATCGCATGGGATGTGATATCGCGGCACAGTGCATGTCATGTCTCATCACTAGGGATCCTCTTATTTACCTATAGAGTGTTTAGAATGAACTTTTCAAAGCTCTTTTGGATTCAAATTTTGGTATAAATCTATTTTTTTATGAGATTTACAAATCTTGAAACCTACCTCCACCTAAGAAGAGTAACATGTATCTTGAATTCATAGACTAATCCATCACTATTCCCTTTCAACTAGTGGAATAAATTATGACCATCATCTATGTGTGGTCCTATCCTATTTATTTCCTAGTGATATGAGTTGATAATTGCAAGGGGGACTTTCAAATCATCATGAGAAGGGCCTCACTAGGTACCATTGATGCATGACTAGGCATCAGATACCTTTCCTTGGAGATTTCCAAAGAAAATGCATTTGGAAAAATAGAGAAGAAGAGTGTTTCATGCATCACGCATAGTGTTATAGGGTGCAACTATGTGCAAAAACTATGGGCCATAAAAAACACATCCATCACAATATGTAGATAATATGTAGATGAGTCTAAAATTCAAAGGTGCTAGTATGATGTAGCCACAAAATAGGAGGCCACCCAATCACTAACAACTAATCCTAAAAGTAGCTAAACACTTTGCATAGAACTAACTAAGAGCCTAATGAGTATCTATGTTGAAGGCATGGATGAACTGAAGTCAGTTCATCACTAACTCTATGATGATAAATGTAATGACCCTTATTGGAAAGAGTTTGGAATCCCTAAAAGATTTAAATAGGATTCCTCAGATTTGAAAACTCTACTTGCCAACATGGAATATGTTTTTCTGAATAATAGGAAGTTGGTGATAATCAATGCTAACCTTGCTCCTAAATAAAAGAGAATCTGTTAAAGGTGGTTAAAAAATGGGAAATAGTCTTTGCTTGGTCATATCCTAAACTCACAAGGATTTATATTAGGATATGTTAGCATTACATGTACACTGATCCTTTCATAAAGCTAAATAGGTAGCCACAGTGGTGGCTGAACTCCAAATTGAAGTAGATCATCAAGGAGGAGATTGAACAACTCCTCAAGATAGGGTTCATCTATTCCATTGTAGATAGCAAGTGGGTTAGTTCACTTGTGATTATGCCAAAGAAAGGTGACAAGTGGATGATCTATATTGACTTCAGGTTGTTGAACATGATGCCATACAAAGATTATTTTTTGTTGTCAATTGTGGACCATGTGTTAGGCACTATCACAGGTCATTGCTACTATAGTTTCCTAGATGGTTATAGTGGCTATAATCAAATTTATATTACACCTGAAGATTAGGCCAAAACAACATTCACAAATTCCTAGGAAACTTTTTCACATAGAGAGATACCATTTGGTCTATGAAATGCCCCTACAATCTTTCAATGCCTTGTCCTAAGCATCTTTCAATAGTAGATTGGTATTGAGATGGAAGTCTTCATGGATGACTTCTCCACTTATGGAACTACATTTGAACAAGCCCTAAACCACCTTGAGGAAGTGCTAGAAAGGTGTGTGGAGACCAACCTTTGGCTCAATTGGCAAAAGAGTCATTTGATGATCTAGAAAGGCATTGTATTGGGACATAGAATCTCACAAGTAGGGATTGAGTTGAACCTTGAAAAAATAAGGGTCATTCAAGGAATTACCCACTAGCTAGAAATTGTCAAAGATGTCCAGTCATTCCTTGGTTACACTCGCTGCTACCGATGATTCATAGAAAATTTCTCTAAGATTGCTAACCTATTAGTGGAGCTGACAAAGAATAATGATCTATTTATCTAGATCAAGGAATGTGAAAAGGCCTTCCAGAAACTCAAGAAAAATCTTGTAGAAACTCCAATTCAATGAGCACTCAACTAGTGTACACCATTTCACATCATGATGAATGCATCAAACTATGCCCTAGGAGCCATGCTCACATAGTTGGACAATTAGAAACATCCATACTACATCCACTACATGAGTTGAAGCATTATGGGTGCACAACTAAACTACACCACAATAGAAAAAGTGTTGATTGTGGTGGTGTATGCCTTGGATAAATTCAGGCACTATGTTCTTGGGTACAAGATATTTGTATACATAGATCACAATGTAATCTAGTTCTTAATGAAAAAACCAATGGTGAGCTCATGTATCATATGTTGAATTGTGATCTTGCAAGAATTTGATCTTACAATGGTAGATCAAAAGGAAAATGAGAATATGATTGTTGATCACTTGTCTTAGTTGAGATGGGATAACAAAGAGGAGAATAGCCCACTTTCTAATCAATTTCCTAATGAACTCCTCTTTGTTAATGGTATAAATGAAAAATTTCCCAATGAACCTAATTGGTACGATGGCATCCTCACTTATCTTCTTACCCAAGAGATGCCACAAGAGTTGTATCATAGGAAGAAATAATAGTTTCTTTATTAGGCCAAATGCTTCATGGAGACCAATGAACACCTTTACAAGATGTGCATCAATGGCTTGGTTCATTGGTATGTTCCTGATGTTGACCAGTTGCGCATTCTCCATGATGTCCATGGGGGTCCTTGTGGAGGCCACTATGTTAGGAGATGCATGATTATTAAGATCATGATGGTACGATATTATTGGCCAATGCTTTTCAGGGAAACTCACTAATTCATCCACTCTTGTGCTCATTATCAACATGATGGTGGGATGACCACTCAAATGGAGAAATATTAGTAGTGGATCCAACCATTGGAATCTTTTGACATCTAGGACATTGAATTCATGGGTCCCATCATACCCATGTCAAATGAAAGGGCATACATCATAATCACTATTGACTATTGTACAAAATAGGTAGAAGTAGAAACAATCATGGATTGTACATCCTTTACATCTACTTGGTTTGTAGAAAAGAATGTTGTAAATAGGTTTGGGGTGTCATGTGCACTGATTTTTGACAATGATACTCATTTCACAGGCATCACCTTTCAAAAACTCATGCAACACTTGGGTGTAGAACATAAATTAACAACATCCTACCATCCCCAAGCCAATGGTCAAACTGAGATCATGAATAGGAAGATCACAAGGATCATGATGAGAAAAATTAGCAAATATAGGAGATACTAGAGCACAAAACTTAATGATGTCATTTAGGCCTACTAGTCAACATGGAAACTCCCTCTAGGCTATTCTCCCTATTAGTTGACGTATAAAAAATTATCAAATCTTCCTATTTAGTTCGATCTCTATACATTGTCAACAACCTATGACCTTGACCTTAACCTTAGCCTAGCATAGAAATAAAGACTAATCAACCTTAACATCCTAGATGAGAATAGATTGGTGGTCCTATCCTTAAATGAAATGGACAAGGCATTCAATAAATAATTTCATGACCTCGAAATAAGAAAGGTAAAATTTCAACCTGGTGACAAGGCCCTTTACTGGAACCCCACACATGTGCCATAACAAACTAAGTTCCAAACATTATTTGAAAATCCTTATATCATCTATGAAACATTTTTTTTTGGGCCCATGTTAATCTACAAACCTGAAAGCCCAAATAAGAAACTACTCATCAACCTGCAATAAGTCAAACCTTTCCACGAGCCCATGGGACAAACCTTTTTACAAGCCCAGGAGGCAAACCTTTCCATGAGTCCATGAGAACCAATTCTAGTAGCACCTCATCAAATAGACAACTAAGCTAAATATTTAGAATCTCCTCCTTTCAACTTAGTCATAGGGAGATGGCCATCCCTGCTAATTATACAAGTGGCTCTTCAATTTTTTCTTCTTTTTGTTTTACACTTGTTCCTTTTACAGTTTTTATTGTACGTTAGTTTTTATTTTACATCATTGTTATTACATTTTACCTTTCTTGAATATTTTACAATTTTTTTTACATTTTACTTTATTTTAATTTTATTTTTCTTATGTTTTCTAATGTTTGTTTTCTCTTTCTTTATTGGAAATAGGACAGAGTGATACTGTAGTTTTTTGCTAATGGTAGTTTGTACTTAATGTTATTTTATTGCTAATGTCTAGATTCTATCTTTGAATTTTAAAGATTGATAACTAAGACATGGTTTCTTTTTCATGGAACAAGCAATGATTCCATGTCATCCACCCATCCACAACATTCTATGGTATTCCTAGTTTTGGAAATATGATGTTCCTTTCATTAATGAATTTGTGACCTTGGTAGTTTTCAATCTTGGGAAAGATTAAATGGATTGACAAGGATGTGACTTCAAGGGTATTTGATGCTCTTTGTAATTTTCTACTCTCTTTAGTACCTAAGTGTTTTCATGGATTTCTTACCATTTGACTATTGATCAATAATAGGAAGTCAAAATCTTTGCATGTTGTGATTCCCATTCAAAAATACATAAAAACATAAAATCCAAAAAAAATGATGAGAATTTAAAGTAGACCCCTTAGAAAAAATAATGGGCTACAAGCACTAGTTATGGGACTAGAAAGAGATGTTGCCCATGCCTGAAGGTCCCCTTTAACTAAGGCCCTTTCTCACTTCTTGCTTCTCTTTTGTTCTCAATCAAAAATGATGGTTGATCTCTAGAAACATTCTTGTGTCTTGAGGGGGTGGCGTGGTCTTAAAGTATCGATGCAAACTCACTGAAAAAGGTTTTTTTTATTTGAACTAATGATGAACTTTATGGGATCATTTAACTAGAAAATCCACAAGGGACTTCATGTGACCATGATTCAAGACTCCATTCCACCTTCTCTTTCATCCATCCCTACTTCCCATAATTTACCTCACTACCAATTTTTCATGGTTTTGTTCAATGTATTAGTTTGATATGTTAAAATTCTTAGGTAGACTCTTCCAAATTAAGTCCTTCACTTTTTATAGCCATTAATCAACTTCGAGGCCCATGGACTCCTTAGTTTGAAGATATGGAAAGGAAAAGGGGGATGAGCTTACTATGGGGAGGACCCACTTGCATTTCCTTTGGTTTGGTTAGTTAAGTTCCTTATTCTTAGGAATTTTTACAATCAAATCATTCTACATTCCCTATTGGTTGCATCCAACTATGTGATCCTTTATGGCATTTCTTCACCAAAACCTCATTCTCCAATCCAATACTCCAATTTTTTGAATAATCAAGACCTCTTTAAGCTTCTCATCATGTTCATGGATTTTCCAACTCTTTGAGGACCCCAAATTCATGATCTAACTCTCTATATTTTTCATATTTTCAAAGTGAAAAATTTTCTCTATAGGCTCTATCGATGAGACCTTGTTGATGAAGTGGCTGCATAGAAGAGACCCCATCGATGGGAGCTCATCAATGCAACATAAAAAGGTCTATAAATATACAACCACACTCTGCATTTTCTTTAGATTTGTGCTGAAATGAGGGGGCAGTTTTTTATCTTTTCGGAGCCCAAAACCTTCCAAGAGACATAACTTATTAACTATTTGTATGATTAACCCCATTCTTGAACCTTGAAGCTACTAAAGGTAAGCTCTTTGTTGTGGAGGCCACAAACCTTAGGTTTTTGATGAATTGTTTTAAAAAAAAATTTAACTCCCACAAAGGTTTCTTTTAATAATTTATATTTTCTAATTAACATAGGTATGTTACATACCTTAGTTTAATTAGAAGGGGGATAATCAATTAATAAAGGATATGATAGTAGAGTATAACCAACTTGGAAGCTAAGCCAAGAACAAGTTAAGGAATGAGTTAGATGTAAGTAATGCATCTTAGATCCTTGAATCATAGGAAAGGTTTAAACCTTAAGCTTATAAAACATTCTTACACCTAATAAAGAAAAACTTGTGAGGTGATGTTAAGCCTAATTAATCCTAAGAAGGACCTTCCTAACTAAGTTATATGTGGACTCATATCCAATAATAAGAATTTATTATCAATAGAAGAATAAGAATATGTACATAATTAGCAAATAAATATTTAGAAATTTGGACAATGGACAAGTTTAATTTCTTTTTTTTTGTTTTTTGACATTGGATAATGAATGTTAATCTTTTACTTGTTAAATTTCCATATGTTTTTAATGTATTAAATTTTGGATAGCCTAAAAAAATATCTTGGAATAGTAGTAGCATAATGTTATTTTTTTATAGTTTCATGTCTATTAATTTTTTTATTATTTTATTTATTTTATTTTTGCCTTTATGACTAAGCACTAGCCAAAGGCTACTCAAGGGCTATGTTAAACCTCAAAGTGGTTCAATTTTAGAATAAGCATCCTTGCTAAATGCATGAATTTGAATTGATTTTATTTTATATTACATATTGTTAATTGTTTGATTAGTAGAGATAAACAATATGTAATATTTTGAATTGAGTTTATCATTGCAAGGCAGTATAGTCATATTTCACGTTTATTGACTCATACTTGAAAATCTGCTCTTGTGTGTGACTAACTTGTCAAATTTTATGTGAGTAGAGAAGAGTTTTTCTAGTAACAAGACACTATGTAGAATTTCATGAACCCTTGAGATTGAAATTTTTCCAAATAAGAAGAATGATAATCTCTTATGCATGAATTTGAATAGGAAACTAGGATTATGTGGCAGCCATGTCATTTTCATTCTTCAAGCCTTCCAAATCCAAATAACCCACAAAGCTTGTAAAGGCTGGGGGGGAGAGTTTATAGAGTGTCATGGCCAAGGCCTACACATTCAACTCTGATGAATGCAATCCCTTGTGGTTGGGCCTTGATTCCACCATCATGATCCTCATTGGCAGCACCATGGGTTTCCTCAGTGGTAGCATTTTGGAGTAACTACAACATTTATGCTAGAATATGGATTTTTAAAGATGAAGTTATTTGAAAATAGTCATAGTAGATTCATGATCACAAAAGTTCAAAAGAAAATCATGGATGATATCATAGACCAAAAATTTTAAGAGCCAAAATCAAATACTGAAGGGAAATACAACCTACAAAGGATACTAGGATCCATATCCTATTTTGTATACATTGACAATGTGTTAGATGCCCAAGAGCTTTTCAAGCTATCGTCCAAACAGCTTCATGCCTGCAACAAAGTAAAGCTGCTTGAGTTTTCATTTATGAAGTAAAAAGAAGCCAACAATTTGTTACGGCAATTTTTGGAAGAATCTACATAAGAAATAATAATCTCAAAGCAAGAGTTGTAGCAATTGGCCTTCATGTGTGAATGTGTACCTTTGCATTTGAAATTGGTAGTCAATTACATTGTCAGCCATCCTAACAAGATAAGGCAATGGAGGTGATCAAGGAGGATCATCTTCGTATAGGTGGAGAAACACTAGCATTGCAAAATTTGAATTTCTTCTCACTTGTGCTTGAGGGCGTTCAATCTAGTTACTAAGACGATTTCCTTGACATATGTGCCTTCTTTGTGGAATCTTTTTGAGATGATCTCAAAAATATCTTTGGTAATGGCACTATGCATAGTTATTTTTTTGGAGGAGGTAATGCAAAAATAATTACAAATATCAGTAGTTTCATTGGACATGATGTTTTCTTCACTTCACCATTTCTCTAAAACTTGTTGAGTTGTAGGTGTACCAAGGGTTGTTAGCATAGAAATCCAAGGCTACTGCAAATGCAAATTTTCCAACCTCATTTCATTAAATCTATTTTTCTTTATCTGTCATCAAACCAACTTTGGAACATGAGAGTGGAAAGGTAGGAGCCAATGGTAATGGTGAAAATGTGGAGCATTACATACAATGAAGACATGGATTTTGTCAGATTCAATGCTAATTTGAAATACCAAGGATGCCAAACATAGCAATCACACCGATTTGAATGGATTGGTATCAAATTCTTCCATATCAATCTATTATTAAAATATTCATTTTTAAACATTTTTGAAGCATAAATAAGACATTGAACTATGTAACTAGGGGAAATCTAGTAGGAACCCAATGGGAACCTAGGGGGAACCTAGGGGATTCAACACCTAAGGGGAATACCTAGAATCAATACCCAAGAGAACCATGTCATTTTGAAATTAATTTCCTTTGAAGAATTATTAAGTGAGGATTTGTTAAGCTTTGTTGCAACTATAGACCATTGAATTCCATTTTTAGGCTATTGTGGTTGTTGCACTATGGACTAGCAAGGAAGAATCACAGATTAGGTGAAGTCTCCCATGTAATCCTTATAATCTATTCTTGTATTTATGATTTCAATTTGATTTAATCATTAAGTCTTACTTTTGATATTAATAATAGAAGTTAGGATGATAGTTTATGTTTTTACTTATGAGTGATAGTCATAAATGTGGGATTTGATTAGATTGGATCCTAATTGTTTATTTTCTTGATGATCATTTGACTTTGGAACTATTCCTCCATAGATATGACTCATAGGTCAATCATAGACAAGGTGACTTCTCTATAGTGAAAGATAATAATTAAAGTATTTAGCATTGAATTTTGTCTAGCTTGTCATGACCATAGGCATAAAATACTATTTCTAAATCAAAAAGTAAAAGAAAAAAACATAAAGCCCATCCATGTTGACTTTAATTATTAAATTAAACATTTTCTAACAAAATTCCTTCTTTCATATAGGACTGAACATCTTAACAAGTGTATAGAAGTATTGAAGATCAAAGAATAAGAGCATGATCTTACATCTCATCCTAAAGAAGGAAATAGTTTTGTTAAAATAATGGATCAAAATTTTTGACAACTCTTATTGATGTCTTAACTCTTAAACTATTTAAAACAAGATGTCAATTTCTCACAACCACATTTCATGTGGTAATATAGCATGACTTATTACATCCATGTAAATAGATAAATATTTTATTCTAAGAATACCATGACATGACCATAAGTCGCAAACTTAAAAAATCTAGAAAATTAGGGTCTTGAAGCTTATTACGAACATACTATAATTTTTGGAAAATTTAACTTATTTACAATATCTAGCATAATGTAAACATGGGTAATTTTTGGTAATATTGAATAACCATGACTTAATCATGAGTTGTGATTAATACTTGATGAAGTTTGAGTTAGTCATCTACATTGATGCATGTCCATTGATGTAATCCCATCGATGCATCCTTGGATGCATTGGCACATATGCATTAACAATAATTCATCTGATGTCTATATAAATGCATGCACCATTTATATTTATGGAACCTTTGGTCATTTTTGTAGAAAAGCTCTTGTAGTTTCCTTTCATAGAACTTAGCTAAAATTCTATTTGAGTGCTTGTAGCATGAAGTGATTTGATTGAATAGAGTTTTATTAAAATGCATATTGTACCTAGACACTTTTGCATGATGGAAATAAAATCAGGATTAACTTCTTCCATTACAACACTTGGAATAGTACTTAGTTTATTTTTAAGAACCTTAATTTACATGTAATTTACTCTTCTACACTTAGGAAATTAATATTTTATTCCGTAACAACAAGAGTATGACCACTTTAACCATTTTATATTAACACTTGATAATCCCATTAGTGGATACTTAGTACTCCCAATGGTAAACACTAAGTAACCTAGAAACATTAGTATGAGTTTAGTATGCGTATGAAAAGTGGAAATAGATGTTCTATGCTTACTATAGTTTAGATTACTCTTAGATATATAAGATAGTTATATATTAATATTTTCTTCACTCTATCATTATGATACTTTAATAAATAACAATAATAATAATAACATAAACATCTTATGCTACAATCTCACTTAACCATATCAATGGAGCTAACACAAGTGATAATTGGAAAGATAATGATCATCCACATCATGCCTACTTACCTAGGATAGCAGCCACTTAGAGATTCCATGAAATTTGACTAGATCGCATGTACACCCCTATAATTCATATGGTTGGAGATAGGGAACACTCACTCCTCATGATTAACACCATTTTTGGGGATGTATCTATTGTGTGCTAATTATTTTAGATAATTAAATCATACAGGATCATTGTAGGAGCATAACACATCATTATTAGAAAAATAATAAGATTTTATTCAAGACATACAAGAGAAAACTAAAAGATGTCTTCTTCTCATAGGGCTAATTCTTCACCTCTTTGTAATTCTACAAATAAATATAACAAAACAAGGAAAAATGTAGATGGAGTACCCCAATAACTTTAAGTTATATACATCCATCTGGATTTCTACTATTCAAAATTCACTTTCATCCTTCACCAAGATTAAAAACTATGGTGGAGAGACCTAGAGGAAAACATTATATTACAACCTAATCATGCCATTTTATCCATGTTTATGATAGCACTAATAAAGCTAGGGGTCAAATAGCCTTGATGTACCAAGTAATGGATCACATCTTCTAGGATTATTAACCTATAGAAGCCCAACTTTAAAAAGAAAAACTCAAGAAGACATATCATGAAGCCTCCAAGGGTAAAAGGGTATTGATTACATTGACATCATAGTAAAAAAATAAGAACACTTCATATCCATTAGGATAATCTCAATGTCAAGGTTCTTTTCTATTTGATAAAAATAACATGGTTCATCAATGGTTATATTTAACTTTGGAAAGAAATCAAATTAAGGAAATAGTTAAACCTATAACTAGGTTGACCTCAATGCCAAGGTCTCATAGTCATCATTCGAAAGAACAATTAAGGAACTAGACAAGAAAAGTAAGCTGGCATAACTCTCCTAGTCCTCCTTCCATATCAACCTCTTCATTTTCTAGCTCTAACAAGTGAGATCATGATTGAGATCGAATGGAAAATAATTGAAGATAAGGTATATATGATAGAAGAATCCATCATAGATATGGGAGAAGGAAACATAAACAATAATAATAATATTAATAAAGAATCTATAGCAAGCCAAATCATATGAGACATGATCATGAGAGAGACCATGATGAACAAATTGGTTATGATAAATCACTTATTACTATAAAAATAATGATTGACATCTTTTAGAAAAATTACATTTCCATCAAGCATCAAAGGGATAGTAGGATCAAACATTTAAGCATGAATAATATTCCTATATTTGAGGGAGGTTATAATGTTGATTTATAATATCATTTACAAGCCTTCCATGATGTCTATGCCTTACAAAATATAGAAAATAACTAGCATAAGATTATGTTTTTCTTAAGGATACTCATAAAAGAAGTTAAAAGTTAGTACCAATCCTTGGAATTGAAATCTATTCATCGATGAAGTATGACGCTAGAGTTGTTCAATGAAAAGTATCAAACATATTCCAAGATATTCAATTGAGGAAATAGATGTAATGGTGAAAATAATATAATCATAAATCTATTAATGTATCCTTGGATAGGTACTATTCATTACTACATTAGTGTTAAGGCCATAATTTCTCTTAGAGTATGTAGCTTCGCCATATCATAAATGGACTCAAAAATAAAACTAAAGAGACTCTTAGGATCTACACCAAAGAAAAATTATTAGAAATGAGAGCTCATTAGATCCAAAGTCTCATTGATTAGATACCAAAGAAATAGAGAGATTTAAAGAAAAGATAAAGTGTAGAGGAGTATAATAGAGATCCGTTCATTTTTAAAAAGGAGGTACATCTCTATGACCAAGAGGAGAAAGTATCATTAGAGGAGGTCATGTCGAGAAAGACCTTGCTAATCCAAAATTCTATTACTAAGATATCAACCAAGGTGGACAAGATGTAGGATTTTCTAGATGTGAAATTCTAAATGAAACTTAAAATCATAGAGGAAAAAATCAAATAAGGAAACAAGAATAAGTACAAGAGAAGGAAGAAGGATGTGGTAAAGGACTATCATCAATGGAAAGGTAAGGTTACAGTAGAAGAAGAGATTGCAAATTCACACATAGATAATCAAAGATATGAAATTTATCAATATGATCGTCCCAATGGATGTTATCTAGTTCTATCATACATACAATAATCTAGGATCTATGCCCTAAATCTAAGGCGTGTTAAGAAATAATCACCTAGGAGGTTGCCTTATCCTTAAGGAAACTAATAGTAATAGTATTATGCAAGTGAATATCATCTCAACCTCAAGGTTACTATCATCAATGGAGAAACCAATACTCATGGGGGATGCCACCACCAAGGCAATAGTATCGTTATGGCCAACCCAATATATATAGCTATGATGTCCAATAACATGTCTCACCAAGTGGCTCCATAGTCCACACTTCTTTTTATCATTACTATCTTCTTGAATATCATTGATTAATAACTCCATGTGTTAGATATCCTACCACACACACTCCTCATTACAATTAATAACACCATGTACCTCAAACCTCCACTTCCTTGCCATCTGTACCATCTATGTAAGAAAAAATACCTTTGTAGCCCTAATAATGTAATGCCACAAGAGTAGTAAACCTAAAAGTGGATGCTAATTTAAGTGGTTTTAAGCATAATCCTTGAGAAGGATATCTTTTAGACCTAACATTCCACCTAAATCATCACAATCATTTGTGACTGTGAAATCCTCTCAAACTACCAAGGAATACCTATTGAGTTGCCTTCAAACCAAAGATCCAAAAATGTCTAGAATATGATGTTAACTCATGTAGTTATAGATTAGATAAAATTTGGATATGCTTCAAGGAAAAGAACCAACCATAATAGCCTTCTAATATATTTACATATTTCAAGAAATGATCTGTGAAAATCTGTATTAAACTCAATTTTTAATGTGAACTTAATTGCCAATGATATGTATAAGACATGAAACCATTCTCAACTTAATAAATTTGATATTAGGTTAGAGCTTGTAAACCAATCCAGTACTATTTCATTGGGATTGATAGAAGATATTATGACCACTATGAGTTGATGATAATACCCAGCAAACTTTCTAGTAATCCACATGGATAGCTATAAGGGGAATTTCTCAATCATTATGGAAAGGGCTTGGATAAGTACAATTGATACCATTTTGGAAATCAAAGACCTCTACTTGAAAATATTCATGGAAAATGAATTTTTTAAGAGAGAGAAGAAGATAGTCTCATGCATCACATATAGTAACACATGGTACAATTAGATGCAAAAGATATAGGTAACCAAGAGCACGTCTATTACAACATACAAGATATGTTCCTAAATCACTAGTATTCAATGTTGCTTATGCACAATAGTCACAAAATAGGAAGGAACTTAGTAGCTAACTACAAACTATAGCTTTAGTTCTATAATGTACATGAAACTAGTAGAGATCCACAAGTGGATATGTCGATAAGATGGATGAGATGGAGAATATTTAGAGGAAACTCTCTAAAGAAGACCATAGGAAAGAAGTAGAAATATATTAGAAAGAGTTGGAATTCCTTGATACTTCTAAACATGAACCCCTAAAATTGAGATCCTTACCAACATCTTTAGAGTATGTATTCTTAAACAATGGTAATTCAATATCATAAATGCCCAAATCATCAAAGAACAAAATGAAAATTGCTAAAGTAGTTAACAAATGACCAATAACATATTCTTAGTCATATGATGAGATAATAGGAATAGATTCATGCATATACTAGCATTAGATCTACACAGACTCTATTCTCAAACCTAAGAGGTAGCCATAAAGAAGGTTGAATCCAAAGCTAAAATAGGTTATTAAGAAGGATCTTAAGAAACTTCTTAAGGCTAGAATCATTTATCCAGTGGCAGATAGTGAGTGGGTAAGCCCACTTATTATTATACCAAAGATAGAAGAGTAATGGAGGGTTTGTATAGACTTTAGACTATTGAACATGATCACTTTCAAAGATCATTTTTCATTACCATTTATGAACAAATTGTTTGACATGATTGCAATGTACCACTACTATAGTTTTATAGATGGGCATAATGATTAAAATCAGATCCCAATCACTCTAGAAGACTAGGCCAAAATAACATTCACAAGTCCTCAGTGGATGTTTGCATATAAAATAGTGTCCTTTGGCCTTTGTAATACCCTTGTAACCTTTCAATGCCTAGTCCTTAGCATCCTTCAATAGTAAATTATCAGTAATGTGATTGCATTCATGGATGAATTCTCCAGATATTGTGCTAATTTTGAACAAGCATTGGACCATCTTGATCAAGTACTAAAATGATGTGTGAAAACAAACCTGCAGCTCAATAGATAGAAGAGACATTTGATGGTCTAGGAGGGTCTCCTTGCAAGAGAACCTTAAAAGATAAGGTTTATCCAAGGAATGATTAAATAATATCAAATATTTAAAGATGTGTGGCATTCCTTGCACATAGTGGTCACTATAGACATTTCATTAAAAACTTCTCAAAAATCACCAAGCTGCTTGTTGAGTTTGTTAAGAATGATATAGCATTTGAATGAACGAAGGAGTTTAAATAAGCATTGTAGCACTTGATGTAGAAGATAATAGAAAAATAAATTCTATGAACTCCTAATTGGTTCTAACATTTTCATATTATGATAGATACATCCAACTATGCATTAGTAGCAATGCTTATACAAATGTATAATCACAAACATCCATAATACATCCATTGTGGGAGCAAGAGCATTGAGGGTGTAGAACTTACTTACATTACTATAAATATATGCCTCATGATAGTGTTGTATGCTCTTGAGAAATTTAAGCACCATGTGCTTAGATATCTCATTTTTATACACACTAATCATAGTGAAATTTACTTTCTTATGAACAAGCCAACAATGAGCCCTTGTGTTATACAGTGGTTGGTGATCCTACACAAGATTAATCTAACAATGGTGGATAGAAGGAAACTAATAATATGATTTTTGATCATTTATCAAAGTTAAGATGAGATTACAAGATTGATGAAGAGTTATTATCTAATCAATTTCTCTAGAATCTTCTCTTTGCTAAGAAAACTAAAGTTTAGGCACCAAGGGTTACATTTTAGTATGATAAATTCTTTTCCTATCTACTCACACAAAAGACCCATAAAGAATTGGATCATAGGAAGAAGCATTAGTTTCTTCACCAATTTAAACACTTCCTTGAGTTAAAGTGCAACCTTAATAAAAGCTATTCTAATGGGCTATTATGATGGTGGATGAGGATAGTTAAAATTAGAAGGGGAGATGAATAAGTTCCTCCCAATTAAAAATTTTTTAAGACAAGACACACACACCAAATTTAACATGGGTTTTCAACTTGGATAGTCCACACTTGAAGGTTAGTTCACTAGTACACCTCTAGACTTTGTTGCTCCAAAATATGGTTTGAAGGATACCACAACCTATACAAGCTCCATGCGTTGCTCCAGAGTGATTCAATGTAATGAATCCACTCAACCCTGCAAGGTCCTAACAACCTTAGAAATTTGGTTTCTAGGATCACATAACCTTTAAAACTTAAGCTCAACTCCAAAGTGTTGTGGTGCTATAGCAATGCTCAATCCCATAGGATCCCAAAAAGCTCAAGCAAGATGCCTTCTCATAAGAAGCACATCGATCCTATAGGGCAATAAGAGAGAAACAAGAATTACAAAGAGAGGATGCAACTAATTTTGTTGATCCTTTTATATTGAGGTATAGCTCACTTTTACATTTATAATAGACAAATGATAGTGCAATAAGGGCCAATAACAAGAGAATGATGATTACAATGATTGCCTGATAATTACACTTGAAAGTACATAACACTTGCACTTTTCCCAATGAGAGTGAAGTCTTCTTATAGCCAATATGTTTTTGAAATTACTTCATAATTCATGCAACAACTATGTTATGATCACTAGAGATGTCTTCTTCGAGACTGAGAGATCTTTCTACATCAAGCATTCATTCTAGAAAGCTATCTCTTTCTTACTATAAAGAATTTTTCCATATTTTAAAAACATTTTCTTCTCTAATACCTTCAATTTGGACCAAGACATTTGCTATTTTTTGAAGATGTCTTTCTTATTTTCCTTCACTTCGGCCAAGACATATGTTGTTCTTTAGAGACATCTTTCTTCAATTTTCTTTGCATGTGAAATCTTCATTTCTTGTCCTTGATTTTGCATGATCTACAAATTCTTAATGATGTTAGCTTTACTTGTGATTCCATGAGTTTTTTCTCTTGCTAAGTCCTTTGGTCTTACACTTAATTTGAAGTCCTTTTCCATAATCTTGTCTTGTAAACAAAACACCACACAAACATCCTTTATTCTCCATTCTCCTTAAGGTTTTGACATTCCAAAAGGTTAACAATCTTTCCCTTTTTGGTAATGTTCAAAACTTAAGAAAATGGATTAGTCTTTATTATAATATACATACACTACACTTCTCTTACTTTTTGGACATGAACAAAAAGGAGTTGATCCAAGCTTCCCCTAAACAAGCACATAGATATAAAAAAATTTTGTATTTTTTTATTTTTCAATTAAGATGGAAATCATAATAAAAATAATTACTTGATAGGACAAGGTCCTATCCTTGTATCTTTTCATAGAGAGTCCAACCATCATTCATGTAGAGGGTTGGTGATAGCATACACTAGTTGACTCTTCATTCCAACAAACTCTATCCTTACATATTCACATTGAGTATGTTCTTATATGAAGTTGGTGAATCTCAATATGTTTAGTAAGAGAATATTGGATGGAATTTTTCATCATATTGATGGTGCTCTTGTTGTCACAATAAATACATGTTGAGTCTTCTTTTTCTACTAAATCTCTGAGACTTTCTTTCATCCAAAGTAATTGAGCACAACAACTACTAGTAGAGATATATTTAGCTTCTACTGTTGAGAGATTCATAGAATTTTATTTATTGGTAGTCCAAGAAACAAGACCTCTTCCTAAAAAGAAATAGTTTCCACTCATGCTTTGGGGATCATCCAGATAGCCTGCCCAATTTCCAACACAATAATTAACAGGATCAAGTGTAGATTCCTTTAGATACTAAAGGTTCCAATTAGAATTACCTTTCAAATAATGGAAAATATGTTAAATAGCTTTGAAATGAGATTCCTTTCAAGATGTTTGATATCTAACACACATTCCTACACTTAAAACTATATCTAGTCTACTAGTAGTTAAATAAAGAAGACTACCTATCATACCTCTATAGAGTTTGAGATTAATAGACTTACCCTGATCATCATTGATGAGTTTGAAATTTTCAGCCATAGGAGTATTTTTAACTTTAACACATACTAAGTTTTATTTGAGCAAGATATCTTTACAATATTTGGTTTGGTAGATAAAGGTTCCATCAATTATTTGATAGATTTCAAACCTAAGAAAATTCTTGTGCTCTCTCATCATGCTCATTTCAAATTCAAACTACATGAGATAAAAATATTTCTTGTAAATAATTTTGTTAGTGGCACTAAAAATAATATCATCAACATAAATTTGAACTATTAAAAGATCTTTTCCTTCCTTTTTAGCAAAAAGAGTAACATCAGATTTACCTCTTTCAAAACCATTCAAAGTAAGGTGTTGTGAAAGTCTTTCATACCAAGCTCTTTGAACTTGTTTAAGATCATAGAGAGCTTTCTTAAGCTTTTAAACATGATCAAGCTTGATGGGAATTAACAAATCCTTCTAGTTCTTCAATGTAAACTTCTTCATGTATGGCTCCATTCAAGAAGGAAATTTTATCATCCATTTGATAGAGCTTGATATTTTTTATGGTAGTGTAGGCTAGAAAAAGTATAATAGATTCTAGCCATGCAACAAGAGGAAAGGTTTCATTAAAGTCAATCCCTTCCTATTGTTTGTATCCTTTGGTCATCAATCTGGCCTTATTTTTAATAATATTTTCTTTTTCATCAATCTTGTTTCTAAAGATCCATTTTATTCCAATAATATGTTTATAATATGGCCTGTGTGTCAATTTCCATACATCATTTCTAGTAAATTGAGTGAGTTCATCTTGCATAGAAAAAATCCATCCTTCCTCTCCTTTAGCTTCCTTGAATTTTTTGGGTTCAAGTTGATAGAGGTATGTGAAAAAAGAACAAATCTCTTTGATTTAACTTCTAGTGCAAACACCATATTGAACTTCCCCAATAACATCGTTAAGAGACTAAGTTTTTCTTAGCCTAGGAATTTTTGATTAAGTGGAAAATATCTCATAAAGTTCATCATCTTGCTCTTCTTCATGATTACTATTAGTTTCTGAGATTTTGTCAACTTGCACTTGAGTGGGGCTAGATAACTTTTGAATGAGAACTTCATCACCAAGTTGAGGAGATGTAATGTCATGATCATCAATTTTCACATTTATGGTTTCTTCTATAGTATTCGTCCTTTTGTTGAACACTCTGTAAGCCCTACAGACTAACAAATATCCTAAGAAAATGCCTTCATCAATTTTTAGATCAAACTTTCTTAAGTTATCTTCATCATTTAGAATATAACATTTTCAACCAAAAACATTAAAATAAACTACTAATAGTTTTCTTGCAATCCACAATTCGTAAGGAATTTTAGAATTGAATCTTCTTACCAGAATTGTGTTGAAGACATAGAAAGTAATGTTGATGCATTTGGCCTAGAAGTGATGAGATAGACTTTGATCATTTAATATGGTTCTTCCCATCTCATTTAAGATTTTGTTTCTTCATTTAGCTACCCCATTTTGTTAAGGATTTCTTGTAGCAAAGAGTTAATGTAGAATACCATTCATTTGAAAAAACTATTTAAATTTTCCATTTTTGAAATCATCTGCATTGTCACTTTTGATAACTTTAACACCATATGCTTTTTCTTTGTGGATCTGATTGACGATTCTCAAAAAATAATCAGATACCTCATCTTTAGGATGTAAAAAAGAAACCCAAATAAAGTGAGAATAATCATCAACAATTATTAAAAATGTATTTTCTTTCCCAAGCTAAGTATTTAAATTAGACCAACCACATCCATATGAAGTAGATCTAAGGGATGAGTAATAAAATATAATTTTTCTTACCAAATATTATCCTTATCTATTTTCCTTTATAGGAAGCTTCACATGTATTTAGATTGAAATACTTGAGCCTAGGGAAACCACGAACCATTTTCTTTGATACTAAGGTTTGGAAAATTTTCTTATTTATGTGGCCCAAATTTCTATGCCAAGGACATGTATCATCTATACAACTCACTAAGCACTTGGATTCAAGATTAGGAAAATTTCCAAAAATAGTGGTATACACATTTCCTTTTCTAGTTCCTTCTATAATAACATTTTTAGTAGACAAATCTTGGATTCTACATATTTCTTTTGAAAAAGTAACATTGAAATTTGAATCACAAAGTTGACTAACACTGAGAAAATTATACTTTAATCAATCAACAAAAAATACTTTGTTAATGATTGATAATCCTTTACCTTTACCTCTTATGGTACCAATACTTGTTATAAGTGCTTTCATATTATCCTCAAACATGACTATTCCAAAATTTTGTTTAGTGAAATGGGTGAAATAGGATTTTTCACCTATCATGTTCCTTCAACACCCACTATCAATGTACCACATGCTAGTCTTGTCATTGGAGAGAGCAATTTAAGCCATCAAGTTCCTTTCAGGCTTTCTTTCTCTTCTTTTCCAACCTACATGCTTTCCATTCTACACTCCTTTTGCAAAGACCAAGAGTAGTGATTTAATCTAAGATAGAAATAAGCTTGAATATGGCTATATTTTTCACAAAAGAACTATTTTAAAGTTTTTGGTTTGAAAGTTCTACCAAACTTGGATAAGCTCTTCTTTTGGTCTTTGGACTTCTCCAAGAAGTTCTTGTTCATCTGCTCAATTGCATTTGTTAATTTTTGAATCTCAATCCTAATTTCTAAGTTCTCCTTTTTGAGATAAGAGCATTCATCATCTAGAGATTTAATTTTCATTTTCCTGACATACAAAATGTCTTTTATTTCAATACATAAATTTTTGAAAGAAAGAACTTCATGACAAAACATTCCATACCTTTCTTCAAAATAAGTATCCTAATCACTATTAGACCTACAAGAGAAGACACTTTTATTTATGAATGAAATGAAATATTCACCTTTATCTAAGAATTAATATAGAGATTTAATATAGTATTTGATGAAGAAAATTAGTCTCCTTGACCAAGTATTACTAGTGTTGATTGTTCCTTCCATTGTTCACTCTTGAATTTTTTAAAGAGAAAAGAGCACTAGGCTCTAATACCACTTGATAATGGTTGAACTTAGAAGGAGATATGAATAAGTTTCTCCAATTAAATATTTATTTAGATAATGCACACACACCAAATTTAACATGATTCCCCAACTTGGGTAGTTCATACTCAGAGGATAGTTTGCTAACACACCTCTAAACTCTGTTGCTCTAAAATGTGGTTTGAAGGGTACCACACCTTCTACAAGCTCTAAGCTCTACTTTAGAGTGATTTGACAAAACAAATCTACTCAACCTTGAAAGGTCATAATAAGCTTAGAAATGTGGTTTCCAAGATCCCACAACCTTTATAACTTAAGCTCCACTTTGAAGTGTTGTGGCACTAAACCAATACTCAATCCCAAAGGATCCTAATAAGCTCAAGTAAGATGCATTCCCATAAGAAGTGCATCAACTCCATAGGGCAACAATAGAGAAGAAAGAATTACAAGGAGAGGATGCAACTAATTTTGTTGATCCTTGTACATTGACGTACAGCTCACTTTCACACTTACAATAGACAAATGATAATACAATGAGGGCCAATAATAAGAGAATGATGATTACAATGATTGCTTGATAATTACACTTGAAAGTACACCACACTTGCACATTTCCCAATAAGAGTAAAGCCTTCTTATAGCTAATATGTTTTTGAAATCACTTTGGAATTCATGCAGTACTTGTCTAATGGTAACTAGAGACATCTTCTTCAAGAGTGAGACATCTTTCTACATCAAGCCTTCATTTTGGAAAGATGTCTTTCTTAATAGAAAGACATTTGCTATTTCTCAAAGTCATATTCTTCTATGCTACATTCAATTTAGCCAAGAAATCTATTATTTTCTAAAGATGTTTTTCTGATTTTCCTTCACTTCAACCAAGACATCTACTATTCTTTAGAGACATCTTTCTTTAATTTTATTTGCACTTAAAATCTTCATTCTTTATCCTTACTTTCACATGCTCGACAAGTTATTGATGATGTTAGATTTTCTTGTGAGTCCTTGAGCTTTTGATCTTGTTTAGTCCTTTTCTCTTACTTTAAATTTAAATCCATTGTCTATAATATTATCTAGTAAACACAAAACCATGCAAACATCCTTTGTTCTTTATTTTCCTTAAGGTTTTGACATACCAAAAGGTCAAAAATGCATATGTGATATAAACAAAATAAGAATCCTCTAGGATTCTCATGAGGACCCTTGTGGGAAGGAAAATGACCAAAAAAATATTGATGGTATAATATTACTAGCCTATGATATTTAGGGACGTCCATCATTTCATCCATTTATGTGATGACAACTAAAACACCACCAAATTTGGACTTTGGCATTCTGGATGCAAAATTTTCTAAGTCCTAAGACTATGCTCTCCACTATCCTAGAGCATAGTCAAGAGTAGTTAGCATGAAGGTGCATTTTTGTCGATTTTTTCTAAGCATTAAGACTATGATCTCCACTGCCCTAGAGCATAGTCAATCTCATGTAGAGCATAGTCAACACAAAGGCTAGTTTTGCAAATCTTTCTAAGTGTCACATTAGTTGCAAAATTTTCTAAGTGCTAAGACTACACTCTCCATTGCCCCAGAGCATAGTCAAGTGTAGTCAACATGAAGGCATAGTTTTTTGCAAAACTTTTTCTAAGTGCTAAGATTATGCTCTCCATTGCCCTAGAGCATAGTCAACATGAAGACCTACTTTTTTCAAATTTTTCTAATTTTTGAGACTATGCTCTTCTCCAATTCAAAGTGTTGGCACATTTTGGCCATTTCATGGAGCAGGGATGCATGGTGTTTGGTATCCATACCATAATATATATTTCTCAAGAGTAACTGACTTTGTAATTGATGAAATCATTGGAAATATATCAACAGTAGTTTGCAGAACAGAGAATTTCTCAGCCAAAATTTTTGTGATGCCTGTTGGTATAACAGCAATTTAAATGAATCATTTTTTTTAGCATAGTTCTGCAACAAAGGGAGGAATTTGTTAATGTTTTAAATTTGAGGGCAGTTGATGTACTTGCTTAAGACTATGGCTTGACAAGAGATTTCTGGTGGAGGAGTATGAAAATGTAGCATCTGATGTTGCTCAGTTGAGTTTACAAAGGTTGATTGAACAATCATGTTTGCAGCAACAATCTTGATGAAATCCAGGACCGCCATCTTCCTATTGACAAAAATAAAATAAAATAGCTAAGCAGGGATGTTTCTTGCAAATTTAGAAGAATGCTGCTCTACGAAGAGGTTCTGCAATATTAATTT
>MNCI01006420.1:384486-436874 GCA_015680685.1 Gnetum montanum
GTAGACTAGGTAGTTTGAACAAAATAGGAAACTTTCAACAACTCACAGTACTTGATAAAGTTGGCTGAATCTCTTAAAGTAAGTCATTTGTATTTCACACACACGCAATCGTTACATTGCACACAACCACACGCCGCAACAGCACATGCACATACTCACATTAACTACTGAGTTATTTGGAGGTATCTGGGCCTTGGTGTTGCCAAAGACCAGCAGGCACCTAAATCCTGTTCGAGGACACTCGTTGGCGGTCGCGTCCCAAACGGTCGCCAACACAAAGCATAGTCAAGTGTAGTCAACTGGAACCACAAGTTTAGACAAGTTCTAGGACTATGCTCGCCCCTAGTTGGGAGCATAGTTAGCTTTCCATGGATAGAATAGTTAACACATAGCCATTTCTTACAAAACATTTTCTAACTGTGGGGTTACGATCTCCCCTAGTCCCAAGTGTAGTCAAGCATAGTTAGATAGAATAGCCTCCAAAGGCCTCCACAATGTAACAATGACATTTAGCTCAACTCTAACTCATCTCTAGTAAGTGTAATTAGCAAAATGCATCTTTTTTGTATCCCTTCTATCCCAAAAATTAGAACTATGCTTGACCTCACATAAGATAGTTGGGAGCATAGTCTCCAAAGTTTCTTTTTATTAGGCACATTGTAGTACATTTGGCACATATACATGCACTTGTTAGCATAAGCATAGTCTCTCAGCCTCGTAGAGTTTGGTAGAGTACAATAGAGCACAACACCACTAGCCTCAGTAGAGAGTGTAGTTGGATGACAACATAGTCCCAACTATCCCACTACCACATGGTAGCCATCCCACATTTTTTACTAACCCTAGGCCTATAAATACCCCTATCCTAAAAATTTTATGGGTTGGAAAATTTGGGAGGCTAGAAAATTTGAAGCATTGGCACATTTTAGACTTCACAGACTTCCAAACCTAAGAAGCGCTTGGGAGGGAATCAAAGGAATCTTGATAAAGTTGCAAACTACAACAGACCACCATAGCCCATCATAGTTCACTGTATTTCATTGTAGGACACTGCAACCCATTGCATATTGTGGCTACCAACCCAACAGGCATAGACACCATGGTAGAACATCATTCTCTGTAGCTAGACACCTTTGAGACTGTGGCTATGCTATCCACTATGCTTGTTGTAGACTACGTACCTTCTCACCCCTTTTGGAGTTAACTATGCTCAACCCCATTTTGGGTGGTGTTTTGTTTCTCTCTTTCTTTCCTTACATTTTTAGAATTTTATTTGCATTTTCTGCTATTTCATTGCATAGCCACATCTAAAACTATGCTTAGATGGTAGCCTTGCTTGTTGACATCCTCATTTTTCCAAAAACCTAACTACGCTCAATCCCATTAACATTATTGACATAGTGAACACTTCTCAAACCCTTAGCATCATTTCGCATCAACATCACAACTACCCATGTTGCACCTCAATTACATATAATAAGTTCCCATTCGATTGACAAGATTTTTTAGGGCAGCCTATCTCTGCCTCCAGTAGGCCCTTGCATAGACTCGAGGTTAGGCTATGTGTCCATGAACCTCTCAGTGTTAACCCATTGATCTTTTTGATCACTATAGTTTTCTAGCACTAAAATGAGGGCCAAAACATTTTCTTCTATGGACTCCATTGTAGTTGTCTTGTGTGCTCTCTGCATTACCATTGTTGTCTTATAGCTAGCATAGATCTAACACCCTTGTGGACCTACTGTACATGTGTCAAGAGCTAGATCTTAGACCAGCATAGAGATTTTCTACTAACCAATTGATGTAGACTAGACTCCATCATCAATTCCCCTAGAACCTTGCATAGTAGCCCCATACCATAAATTTCCATAGTTAGCCAAATTTTGGGTGCTCAGTAGAGAGAGTAGTTAGCTCTCAGCATACAAAGTGTAGTCTCCAGAGTTAGCCATTTCTCTACAGTCTCTAGAGTTAGATGTTTTTTTCTACAACCACCAAAGTTAGCCATTTTTATAGTTACCAAAGTTGGCCATTTTTTGTGACTAGTGATGGGACGCGATATCACATGGGCCATGATACCATGTTTGTCGCGATATTGCATCCCCTTCGATATCACGTACGCAATATCGTAGTGCACTGTCAAATCTATAAATAAGAGGCAACTCTCCCTTGTTTCTCATTCTAGGCCTAGACCATAGTGACACGCCGGTAATTTTTCCTCTCCAGAGATAGAATAATTTCTAGGTGCCAGCAGTAGGAGCTCCAAAGTGAACGGATCTTTATTTGAGAAAATATTGTACCTAAACACAAGTTTTTGTATGGAAATAAAGATGAACTTCTTAGATAAACCTTGTAGTACATGGAGTAAGCTAGATAGGACTTTATTTACTATTATTTATTGTTTATCATTTAATGCTTTATTAGTTAATTAAATCTCTCTCAACCCTTCTTCCATAGTTAAGTGCATTCAGTACGATCGCTTCAAGCAAGTGCATTACGCTTGGTGATCCCAGCAACGAATAGCATTTGGTAACCAAGGTTGCATTGGTTCAGGGTGTGAACAGTAAATGGGAATGAATACTGATGCTAGGTTAATTAAGGCTTAGTTAGTTAGTTAAAGTTAGTTAATTAGTCTCTTCACCCTTCACCTCATTAGCATAGGAGATAAAATAGAAAAGATATAAAAATCATATACCTCAGACTTACTTAACTATACAACCATGACAAATACAAGAAAGTCTGGGAAGACAATGAATGATTAACCTTAAGTGTTCCATGAGGTGTGTAGGCACTTAGTCTATGGAGTTCAACCGGATCACATGTGTAATGCTCATATTCATATGGTTGAGTGTAGGGGTACCTCGCCACTCATCAACTAGCAACCTCAGCAATCTCCTATTGCAATTTAATCTACACACATGAGTTTTGAACAACCTTCAACATCAATCACAAGCACATTCATTATCTTACCCATACAATAAGAGACTAGGATTAACAACCTTGCTAGTCCTACTATGGCAGAGCCAAGGCAATCCCTTAGGCTGTATGGCCAAGACCTAGAGTATACCATGTTAAATAATAAATAATATAACTTCATCTACGTAAAGATCCAAGTAGGGTGGAAGCCAAAAAAGGCTATGAGCTTATCCACTAAAATGGATGGGAGTATATCCCCTCCTTAGTCAACTTGATCTTGCTAACAAAACCCTCATATTAGATACTTTCCCTTCTCATTCAAGTAAATGAGTGTGAAGTAGGAATAGACAATGAGTAGCCCCTACAAGGAGAGGAGGAGAAGTTCAAAGCTCGTTCCATGCATGAGTACTCCTTCCCCACTATCTTCTAGTAGACAACCCCCAATTTGGCCCTCCTGCAATCTTGTTCACTTATATTCCTTGAGATAATCATAGCCCTGATGTTGCCTTCTAGGTTAACACTTGTGATAGTGATGCATTAGACAGTCATACACCTCACAATGCATTACTTCCTATTAAATTTCCCTTTGTGACATTACTTCTGTCTACCCATTCATCTCTACCAGTAGCAATCATTCTAGCTAAATCTTACATTCACATAGTACATGTCTCTCAACCCCAAATGACGTAGGCACCTTATGTCCTACGTTTTTTGTTGGCACCCTCAACATTGG
This sequence comes from Gnetum montanum, assembly GCA_015680685.1. Taxonomy (NCBI): domain Eukaryota; kingdom Viridiplantae; phylum Streptophyta; class Gnetopsida; order Gnetales; family Gnetaceae; genus Gnetum; species Gnetum montanum. Next base: position 388,133 of record MNCI01006420.1, read on the forward strand.
TCCAACCTACACATGTGTGGCTTTCCCCAGTCACTGTGACCATAACATAGCCAATGCAACAAGCACCTTGCATGACGCCATAGCCTACAACTAGGTCATGGACCACACAAGTAGCACAACGGGTAGCATAACCAGTGTAGCCTACTGCAGCATCCCAAAACTTAAATCAGGAATTTCAACTAATCCAAACCTTGAAAAAATAGGTGAAATGGCTCAAGGCCACCTCCTCTTAAACATTTAAAGTAGTGGACTTCTACTAAGATGACCCCATAAGTCCTGTTGTCCTACCGTTGACTTTGCCAACTAAGATCCTCTTATTCCAATTCACTAAGTACAATGGTGAAGGGGAATCCAATGCACACTTGGTGATGTTTAGGTTTGCATGCCTACTACTGCAAGCATGGCCACATGTCATCATACACATTTTGCCATTTCATTTATTGGCAAGGTGCTAGACTAGTATCGCACATTACCTAGGGGCTCTATCTGCTCCTTGGAAGATCTTCTAAGCTAGTTTGTGACATGCTTCAAGTATAACTTGAAGCCTGAAACTACCTTGGACCAATTGATGTAGATCAAGTAGGGCCATCTAGATTTCATGCAAAAATTCATCCAACATTGGAGCACCTCATTAAACAAAATTTGAGACCCAATAGCTGAGACACACATCTTGTTCATCTTTAAGGATGTAGTTAACAACTTCATCAAGTTGAAATTGTACTACTTGGCCCATAGTCTCTAAGCCAAGCCTTTGCCTAGACCAAGAGCATACAAGACATGGTGGAAGCCAGCAAGGACCTAGACTACATGGCCTATAAAGACCTACATGCTAGAAATGAGAAGGATAAAGGAAAGTAGAGTGCAACAATGGCGACTATGGCCAAAGAGGCTAAAAAAACCAACTCAAGGCCAATGACAAAATCACTAGCCCTAGAACTATGGTAACTAAGCAACCCATGTCATTAGTGGCCATAGTGCAAGCTACTCCAAGGCCTAACTTTAAGCACAAGGATTGCTCTAAGTACATCCCATTGCCATTAGACATTTGAAACTATTGGACCAACTACTAAAGGCTGGATGTATCTAGTACAAGAAGATGTCCAAAGATTCTCACAAAAGACACAATAGATATTTTGACCTCCTAAGGAATCCCATGTTAGTAGCCCTGAATGAGCCCTCAGTCCCAAAACACTTTAAGCTCAATCAATTTTGCCACTACCACCAATTGCCTAGTCATAATAATGATTTTTACATAGCCCTATAGGATGACCTCCAAAGAATGATTGATAGAGGTGATTTGGTACTTGATGATGCTAATTCAATTAGACCTCAAAACTAATCCATGAGGGTGTCTAAGGAATCTTTGAATTCAAACAATGCAAGTTATGTCATCAATGTTATCTGAGAAGAAATGTAGTAGCCATTCGTGGTCCATGTGCCCTTTGGTAGTGCAAAGGCCTCTATGGCCCCTATGTGTTTGAGGCCTCCTTTTGTTGTCAGAGTGCCACTTCAAGTACCTACAACTGCCTTCATGGTTAGGGTCCCACAACATGTCACAACAACAACAATTCAGCAATCCTTTGTCATCAAGGGGACACAACATGTTAACTCACCTACCTAAAGTCTAGTAGTGGGTAACTTATTAGTCCCTTCACATCCAAAAGCCAATCTTGCTAGAAACATTAACAAACCCTCTAGGTGACAACCGAGAAGGCCTAATGAGCATCTTGTAGATAGAATGATTAGGCAACACTAAGAGAAATGGGCACTATATCTGCCCAAGTCAATCCTTATATCTATGATCCCTATGGCCAAAACAATTAATGAGGCCACCACCAACCACTCGCAACCAAGCACTAAGGCCCCTATGTAGGCCAAGCCAACAAAGCCCAAGTCACCTCCCCGTGAAATTCATCTCTTAGGATGTATAGAAGAAGTTAAAGCCAATAAAAATAGAACTGATGATAAAGACTTCATAGATGCATTATCCCAAGTAAAGAAAGCACTCAAATAGAAGAACATAACATTGAGCCTGTATGACCTAATCATGATCTCATCTACCCACCATTAAGCACTAGTGTGGATGTTGACCTCCATTTTTACCATGGAGGACATCCTAGCAAATGAGAATTCTAATCATGCTATGATGTTGCCTCTTGCACCATAGGAATCAAGCTCCACATCGCTCACATTTTTTGATAAGAAAATTAAGATCAACCTTGAGAAGGATGAGGTCATAACAATTCCCATGTTTATCACCGTACATGTCAGGCAATGCAAGATTTAGAGGGTGAACATTGATGATGGGGTAGCAACAAATGTTATCCCATACACTCTCATTGATAAGTTAGGCCTCATAGACCAAATTAAGTCAATGAAAATCACATGTATAAAGTCCTTTAGTAGGTCATGCATCATCGTTAAGGGTATTTTCATAATAGCCTTCATTTCAAAGGAGAAATTTCCCACCAATATCAACTTCATCATCATAGAGTAGATGCCAGGATTTAACCTAATATTAGGTAGGCCTTGGCTAGCCTAGCTACGAGGTATCTTCTTCTTGATTCATTAGCAAATCCACCTTTTTTACAAAGGTGGTGAAATTATCATTCATGATGCTAATTCCATCCTTCCAACTATCAACAACATAGATATAGAGCAAGGGTTGGATGTCAAATTCCCTAATAACACACCTTTGATAGACAACGAAGCACACAAGGTCAATGCACTTGAAGAGGTGGTAGAAGCCACTGACCTCCCAAAGGATTTCCTGTGGGTAGAATTTCCCTTCAATGTAGCAAGCAAACGTTAGGAAGACTACAAAATAGTGCCCTCTATGCCCTATGCATCCCCTAATCTACACCAGGTTAGGAACCAACTATGTAGCTAAGGTTCCCCCTTAGTCCAAAAATGTATTAGAAACCTACCTATTATTCACTTCCCTACACCTTGCATCCTACTTCCCACTCATGTTGCATTACTACTATAACATATTATTTGCATTTAGTATACTCTCTTAGCTTACCATCTACATCACCTACTCATATGATAGCTTAGTTTACATTTCTACCATTCTTGCTTTAATGCATTTACTTTCATGCATAAAAAACATCAAAATGCATAAAAATCATAAAAGCTAAAATTAAAAATAGGAGGTAGTAATAGATGGCCTTCCATGGCCTAAAATTAGTGACATGCAGTCCACCATGGCATTAAATTGGCAACTTGTGGATGGAAATGGTCTAAAACTACTATTCTCAAATCTTCTTATGGTGGCCTGAAATGGCCTTAAACTACCCTCCTTAATCCTACCACAAGGGCCCAAAGTGGCCTTAAACTATCATCGTGGCTCGAAATGGCCTTAAATTATTGTAATGGCCCAAAATGACCTAAAACTATTGCTTTCAATTCCAACACTATAACCTAAAATGGCCTTTGTAATGATTGAAAATGTCGATGGCTGGAATCATTGAGGGGTCAATGGATGCATAGCCTTAACCCCATCTCCGCATGAGGACCTTGCTAAAAATAGAGGTGGAGCATCCTAAATGATCTTTGAAACACCACAAAATTTTGGGCTTAGCACTTCTCCAATAAGAATTGAGCTAAAATCGTGATGCTCCCCACCATGACTAAGGCTTGACAGCCTCACGGGCAGCTCCAAAAAAAGTCAAACTGAGACCCACAGAAGACTACGGTGACATCTAGCATCAAACCTGGTAAATTTTGAGCCTGAAATACTTAGTTTTCACTAGGCATGCATCCTACACGCCCAGCGTGCACGCCCAACGTGTGACCTCCAAGACTACCCGAAACATGCACTTCAGAGCAAGGTTTTCACAAAGCATCAACTCTCAGAGACAAGGCAATTGTTAGGCATCATTATGAACTCAAAAAATCGAGTTTTGACCTTGAAATCATGCACTTTGGAGTACACACACTGAGCATGTTCCTTCTGCATGCCCAGCATGTACACCCAGCGTGTACGCTCAGCGTGCACCATCTAGCGTGCAGCATAGCGTACATCATTGGAAGTCCTCCAGAACCATGACAGATCAAGTCCAACTGAGCTGAATATCCACAGGCAGCATTCTCACAACATCCGAGCTCAAATCCGAGGGCCAAATTGGATACTTCCTGTTGTAACAATAGTTTGTAAAATTGAATTCTTTTGTTTTAGTTAAGTCTGTACACTGAGTTCATACGCCCAGCATTTGCACGTTGGCGTGCAGCAGCACGTTGCATAGTTGTAATTTTATTTGTACCCAATAAATGCAGCCATATATCATCCAACTCAAAATTCTCTCACCCACGGCCACTCATACCCTTCCAGATCTAAATTCAACGCTCAAAAACCTCATAAAAACCTGAATTTTTCACTAGATCGGGGTGGGCAATTTGGGGCAAACTAGAGAGACAAAAAAAAACCAGGAGAGCACTGAGCAAATCTGAACACCAACCCTGCACGCTGGACTTCAACTCTACACATTGACGATACAGCCTTCATGTTGTGCTTGTAGTTTAAACTAGCACACCATCATCTTCTAGCATCCACCGGGGCCCTTCATCTGCCTCGTGTCAAATCTACGACTGCATCTAGACTGGTGCACTATAATTCTCATCTGGCAATAAAATTACTTTGTTTCTGCTCGAAATTTATCATAGTTTTCATTTATTCTGGTTCATTCCTTTTGTTTAAGTTAATGAAAATTTACACTTTGGGTTTATATTAATCACGTTGTTTATGCATAACCCAGCGTATTGCACATTGGCATATGTTTGGGGAAATCCCTGTCTGATCTGCATGCAGACCACCCAAGGTACTCTACCTTCGCCTGTTCCAGCTCACCCTCAAGAGAAGGTAGGGTCTTTTGTGTCTGTGTGTAGATCTCTCAGTGTTCATTTCATTTCAGCTTCGCATCAACAATTTCGGATAGTACAGAAAATGGCGCTAGAAGGAGGACCATATTTTGTACTATCCGAAATTGTCAGTGTGAAGCTAGAATGAAACGAACACTGAGAGATCTACACACAGACACAGAAGACCCTACCTTCACTTGAGGGTGAGTTGGAATGGGTGAAGGTAGATTACCTTGGGTGGTCCACATGCTGATTAGACAAGGATTTTCCCAAATCTATGCGAATGTGCAATACGCTGGGTTATGCATAAATAACGTGATTAATATAAATCCAAAGCGTAAATTTGCGTTAACTTAAACAAAAGGAATGAACCAGAATAAACAAAAACTATAACAAATTTCGAGCAAACACAAAGTAATTTTATTGCCAGATGAGAATTACAGTGCATCGGTCCAGACACAGTCATAGATTTGACACGAGGCGGATGAAGGGCCCCAATGGATGCTAGAAGATGATGGTGTGCTGGTTTAAATTGCAAGCACAGCGTGAAGGCTATATCGTCAGTGTGCAGAGTCGAAGTCCAGCATGCAGGGTTGGTGTTCAAATTTGCTCAATGCTCTCCCTATTTTTTTTGTCTCTCTAGTTTGCCCCAAATTGCCCACCCCGATCTAGTGAAAAAGTGGGGTTTTTATGAGGTTTTTGAGCGCTAAATTTAGATCTAGAAGGGTATGAGTGGCCGTGGGTGAGAGAATTTTGAGTCGGATGACAGGTGGCTACGTTTCCCGGGTACAAAGAAAATTACAACTATGCAGTGTGCTACATGCCAAAGTGTGTTGCTACACACCAGTGTGCAAACGCTAGGCGTGTGAACTTAGCGTACAGACTTGACTAAAACAAAAGAATTCATTTTTACAAACTACTGTTACAATAGGAAGTATCCAATTCGGCCCTCAAATTTGAGCTTGGATGTCGCGAGAATGCTGCCTGTGGATATTTAGCTTAGTTGAACTTGATCTGTCATGGTTCTGGAGGACTTCCAATGATGTACGTTGTGCTGCACACTAGATGGTGCACACTGAGCGTACATGCTGGGCATGCAGGAGGAACATGCTCAGTGTGTGTACTCCAAAGTGCATGATTTCAAGGTCAAAACTCGATTTTCTTGAGTTCATAATGATGCCTAACAATTACCCTATCTCTGAGAGTTGATGCCTTGTGAAAACCTTGCTCTGAAGGCATGTTTCGGGTAGTCTCTGAGGTCACACGCTGGGTGTGCATGTTGGGTGTGCAGGATGCATGCCTAGTGAAAACCAAGTATTTCAAGCTCAAAATTTTTCAGGTTTGATGCCAGATGTTGCCGTAGTCTTCTGTGGGTCTCAGTTCGACTCCATTTGAAGCTTCCTGTGAGGCCGTCAAGCTTTAGTCATGGTGGGAAGCATCACGATTTTAGCTTGATTCTTGTTGGAGAAGTGCTAAGCCTAGAATTTTATGGTGTTTCATTGGCCCCTCTTTGTTGACGCTTGGATGAATCGACCCGAGAAGCGTCAATAAAGAAGTACAAAACACCACAAGTGACTTGGTAGAAATACTATTCTGTAACACTTGGCCGGATGTCATCGCACCGTGTTCAGTAGTACATGGAATGGAGGAAATAAAATTTTTAGCTGGATAGGGGGATGGGAATTGTGGAGATTGGGAACTGATCGAGGGATTATGCATGGTAAAGGAGGTGCTCTGGTGTGTACAGGTCATGTTGATCCTTGTCAGTAGCCATTTTCTAGCAAACTTGGGACCAAAACATGAGGTGTATGTCCTTTGGCAGAACAAGACTCTTTTTTAGTGTTTAAGGGAACCTGTTGGCACAACCAAAGCCACGTGATGATGTGTTGTGTTCTTTGAAGAAACAAGACCTTTGTTTAGTGTTAGAGGGAACCTGTTGGTGGAGATCCAAAGATAGGTAGTGAGATGTTACTTGAGCGTGAGACATGAGTACCTACTTCCAAGACAACTGCTTTCTTGCCTGGGGCTTGTATGGGAAGTGCCAAGGGTCTTGTGTTTTTTTTGTGAAGAGCTTTGTTTTGATCTTGTAATCATGCTCAAGTACCATGTCGTGTGTTGCAACTACTTAAAAGTGTTGTAGTGTGCAACGGTGTGCTCAAAGTTTTTGGCATACTGGGTGTATCAGGGAGCTGGGTAGAGTATGCTGAGGAATAGATGGGAAATGTAACGGGACATGGGGATGTACTAGTAAATGGCTTGATTAACCTAGTTACATGTGTTAGGAACAATGTGGTACCTTGCTGCTGTGATGAAGTGCATTCTCATACGAACACCTCTGAGTGTCATCCTACAAACACAACTCCAAGCAGACAAGAAAACCATGAGTGAGTGAGCAAGCTTGGACTTGGACAGCAACTGATGAAACAAAGGCACTAGATGAGATTTCAAGCATTTAATATGCATGGCAGCCATGTTGTTAGGTTCAACTAATAATGAGTGAGGTAGCACCTCTGATGAGGCTTAAATGCAGCCACAGGTCGAGAGGCGAGAGATGAAGTGGCCAGTTTATAGTCATGATGGACTATTGTGGGTTAGTTTTACGTCATAACCCATTATACGATGCCAATTTAGCATTGTAGCAGATGCTACACTACTAGTTTATAGTCTTGGTGGACTGTGAAGAGGCCAACCAGTTTATAGTCTTAGTGGACTCTAGCGAACAAAACTGTGGCAGTTTAAAGTCATACCAGATGGGTTCTAGTTTATTGTCATTACGGACGTATTATGGTATCGATTTACTGTCATGATCCCAGGACGTTCTATGATATTAGTTTATCATCATGATTCTAGGATGATTGCGTACCAGAGTTCATGCTCGAACATAGTACAGTTTCAAGTACAAGTGGTTTGTCAGATGTCCAAGTTCATTCGCTTCCATGTCATCTAGTTTAAATGCTCCATTGTCGTATGCTTTGGTGACCAAGTAGGGCCCTTCCCAGTTGGCTAAGAATTTTTTTGGGTGTTCCTGAATGGCTTTGAGTACAAGGTCGCCTTCCTTGATTGGGCGCTTATGAATATCATGTCGATCACACCATCGTTGTTTCTTTTGGTACCATTCGATCTGATCAAGCGCACGTGTGCGTTCCTCCTCCACCGAGTCCAAGTTGACAATGCACAAGTCATTGTTTTAACCTTTGTTGAGGAGTCTGGAGAGTGTGATCCTTAAAGATGGTACCTATAACTCTAAAGGTAAAATAGCTTCTGAACCATAAAAAAGACTATGGAATTTTACTTGTGGAAGTCCGATGCGTAGTGCGATAAGCCCATAGTGCATATACTAAATGTTCGTGCCATCTTTTCTTGCTCTAAGTAAGCATCTTTTTTAGCACTGTAATGATGATATTATTTGTAGCTTCAGCTTGTCCATTGCTCTGAGGGTAGTAAGGGGATGAAAATGAATGTTTGATCCCTAGGCTTTCACTGAAAGTTCTAGTTTCGGCACTGTTGAACTATGGCCCATTATCATTGATGATAGTCATCGGAATGCCAAAACGGGTTACGATGTTTTCTAGAATGAAGTTGCATATGTGTTTGGATGTGGTATTTCTAAGGGAAATAGCTTCTACCCATTTCGTGAAATACTCTGTCATGGTTATGATAAAGCTATGTCCTGCAGAAGATGGAGGAGTTATTGGTCCGATAATGTCCAGCCTCCACTTCTGGAAAGACCAAGTGATTTGCACCATATGTAGCTCATTTGGTGGAACATGTATCAAATTGCTATGTTTTTATAGATATTACACGTGTTGACCTTGGAGAAACAATCGTACTCCATGTGTGACCAATAATAGCCCAAACGTCTTATTTATTTTGCCATTTCTTTGGGTGCTATGTGCCCTCCGCATAGTCTGTCATGTACTTGCTCGACGATGGTTTGGCCATCAGTGCTACTAACGCATGTTAACAAGATGCCTTCGTAGGACCGACAACACAACGTTTCACTTACCAATGCATACTGTCGAGAACGTTTTTGTACTACATTATTGTGTGCATTCATCAGATGTTGAGGTGGTTCACCATGTAAAAGGTACTCCTTTATGTCATCGTACCATTCTACGGCCTGCATTATATTAACGAATACAATTGGTAATTCATCGGGAGTATCTATTATGGGTTTAGTACAACTGATTATAGAACTGGGCAACATGTGGAACATGTTTGGCGATATGTTTAGAGCTAATGTGGCAAGTGCATCTACAATGGTGTTATCATTTCTGGAAACATGTTGCACATCTATATTTTCAAATTGCTTCAGTAAGTGCTTAGTTAAATCACATTATGGTTGCAAGTGTTACGCTTTGCACGCATAAAAGTCTGTGACTTGATTTAGATCTAATTGTGAGTCACCTCTGACTACCAGTCATCTGATGTCTAAAGCTAGTGCTGCCATGAGACCTCTAAGGAGACCTTTGTATTCTGCTGCGTTGTTGGTATAGTGAAAGTTGAAACGATAAGCAAAGGGTCAGATCTCCCCAGAGGGATAGGTGATGATAGCAGCAGCAGTTCCCCCTTGAGAGGTGGATGCTCCATCAAAGTTCAAAATGGTATCATAGTCATCGAGTACTATGTCTATTGCACTCACATTTTCATTAGGGAACTTTGGCTCCATCGTTGCCTGATCATGCGTTGGTGATGCAGTCATTTGATTTTCTATGGCTTGACCCTTAACTGATGATTGCGCTATGTAGTGTAGGTCAAACTTAGCTATCATGGCTTTCCAACGAGCTATTCTACTTGACTCGTAAATATTTCCTGTGATGGCTTTGAGCACATTATCCTTGTAGATTATATTGACTTGGTTACGGAAGAGGTAATGTCACCATTTCCTTAAGGAAAAGGTAAGAGCTAAACATGACCTCTCCACCTCATTGTACCTCTTCTCATGGGCTACTAATGCATGGCTTAGGTAATAAACAGGGACTTCAATTCCGTCATCTCGTTTCTGGCAAAGCATAGACGCGATTGATGAGTCCGAAGTGGCAAGGTAGATGTAAAATGATTTATTGTTCTATGGAGGATAAACTATTGGTAGCTAAGCTAGTGTTGTCTTAATGTTGTCAAAGGCTTCTTGGTACTACTGAGTCCATTCAAAATGGACGTTCTTACACAATAGATGTTGCATAGGACTTGGCTTGTTCATCAATTTCTTTATGAATCGTTTAATGAATTGTAGTCTACCTTGTAGACCGTGAAGTTTGGTAAGGTTGCTAGGTGGTTTTAAGTTTGTTATAGCCTTAACCTTATCAGGGTCTACTCGTATCCCTGCTTTCAAGGCTATGAATCCAAGCATTTTTCATGTTTTGACTCCAAAGACACATTTCTTTGGGTTAAGTCTCAACTCATATTTTAAACAATGTTTTAGTGTCAAGATCTTGTATGTGTTGTTCTGATGTCTTTGATTTAACTACGATATCATCCACATAGTCATTGAGTGAGTTGAAGATATAATCACTAAAGATAAATGTCATTCCTCTTTGGTATGTAGCACCAGCATTCTTGACACCGAATGGCATCATCGTGTAGCAAAAAGTACCCCATGGTGTCATGAAGGTCATCATAAGTTGATGTTCAGGGTTAATCCGAATCTGGTTATATCCTAAAAAGCCATCTATAAAAGATAACAAGGCATGACCAATGGTTGAGTCAACCAGTTGATCAATGCTAGGTAGGGGGAAATCATCTTTTATCGTTGCAACGTTGAGGTCTCGGAAGTCAATGCATAGGCGAATGCTTCTATTATTCTTTGGGACAATGACCATGTTGGATACCCAGTCAACATAGTCAATAGCCCGAATGAAACCAGCTTGATAAAGCTTACTGATTTCATTGCAAACAACGAGTGCTACTTCAAGTTTGAACTTGCATGCTTTCTGTTTTACTAGTCTTAGCTTTGGATTGAGTATAATGTTGTGCTGGACTATTCGAAGGTCTAACCCAGGAATGTCAGTGTAAGACCAAGCGAATGCTTTTATGTTGTCTTTAAGCACTTGTGCTATGTCATTGGCTAGTTGTGGGCTTAACAATGTACTTAGTTTCAAGATTTTAACTTTTCCATCTGGCACAGCAATGGGGACTTCAGCCAAGGGGTTTTTGGTGATGCTATCAGTTTCTAGGTCTAGAGTCTTGGTCATCATTTCAAAAAAGTCTAGCGTTTGTTGAGTTGATGCCACAAAAGTGTCATTTATTATTGAGCCTAAGTCAATAGACTCCATGTTGATTTCTCGTGTGATCGTTCTGTGCAGTCCATTGATAGACAATGGTAAGAATAATTGCTTGTTGTCCATGATGTTTGCTCCTACCAATAAATAGTGAGCAGTGTCAATCAGGTGGTTGGTTATTTTCAGATGTAAGTAATTTATGTGTTTATGCATCTAAACTAGACTAAGGTGTGCGATGACAATTTATCTTCATACCCAGACGCATGGTAGTTTAAGGCCTTACTGGACCGGTTGTGGCAGTTTATAGTCATAACAGACTGATCATGGTAGTTTGAGGCCTTACCGGGCCGTTTGATAGTTTGGGGCCATTTCGGGCCATCATGGCAGTTTAAGGCCTTACTGGGCCGATTGCGGAAGTTTATAGTCATAACAGACTAATCATGGCAGTTTGAGGCCTTACCAGGCCGTTCGATAGTTTGGGGCCATTTCGGGCCATCATGGTAGTTTAAGGCCTTGCCGGGCCGATTGTGGTAGTTTATAGTCATAACGGACTAATCATGGCAGTTTGAGGCCTTACCATGTCGTTCGATAGTTTGAGGCCATTTCGGGTCATCATGGTAGTTTAAGGCCTTCTCGGGCGGATTGCGATAGTTTATAGTCATAACGGACTGATCATGGTAGTTTGAGGTCTTATCGGGCTATTCGATAGTTTGGGGGCGATTTCGGGCTAGCATGGTAATTTAAGGTCTTGTCGGGCCAATTGCGGCAGTTTATAGTCATAACGGAGTGATCATGATAGTTTGAGGTCTTACTGGGTTGTTCGATAGTTTGGGGCCATTTCAGGCCATCATGGCAGTTTAAGGCCTTGTTGGGCTGATGCATGCTTTGTAACTGTTACTGAGTGAAAGACCGTGAGATGAGGAGTTTACACTAAGATGTTTAATTTGGACAACAAGAATTACTGTGTGAGGGAAGATCTTATGAGGGTGACATTTGGCCCAAGACATAGTTATTCATTCTTACTGTGTTCATAGGTATTTGCATTGTGATTAATCATTATGTTTACTACGTTCAATTTACCACTTGTACTTTACTCTGATTTACAGCATATATTTTATTCAAAAGGAGATAAAATAACCAAGACGTCGATTCCCTGGAGGGTGAGGCAGCGTGTGCCATGTAAGAATGTATAAAATGCAAAGTGGCGAGTGTGAAATGCAGGATAGCCAGCAACAGCGTGAACTTAGATCAAGTCCCAGTGTAAACCCCCCAAAGCTCGAGCGTGAACCTAGTTTTGCAGCGTCAGCATAAAGGTGAAGATCTGGTTGTAGGGGGAGGTAGGCGAGGGTTGGATCCATTGGAGGTAGCTTCGGGGCACGGAGAGTCGGATGAGAGCATCCAGTGTGCAGCTTCAAACCCCAACGTGAGCCTACCTCACTATATTCTTTCTTTATGACGGCCATTACTGAGATAGTTCCTCTGGTTTTCGATGCGACCTTGCTTGGTTTTTTCATTATTTCTTGTTCTGTTAATTGCGTTTTGTGGTCCTAATTCTAGTCTATTCATTTAGGATTTGTTAGATTTCCAATTTCCGTGAAGCTTAGGGTTTAGAATGAACTCAACGTACAGGGTTCAGACCCCAGTGTGCAAGGTTCGACATGAATGTAGTATGCAGGGACGAAACCCCGACGTGCAAGGTTCGGTGCGGACGCAGGGTTCCAAGGTTCAGCGTGAACGCAACGATGAGCAAGGGGAAGAAAGCAGAAGGCCAGGGGAGGAAGGAGCCTATCTTGACCTTCACCAAAGAGAGTGAAGTAATGCTCCAGTGTCTGCTTAGGCCCAGGATTCCCTCATGGTCAGGATCGACGTGCAGGTAGGCTCCGACCCTTCGTCGAAATTTGTGTTTTCGCCTACTGTTCCTATCGATTTTCCCATTGTGTAGCATAAATGTTTCCATAGCATAAGGTTTCTGTAGCATGAAGGATGGGGTCAAAATACTCAGTGTGTGGGGTTAGCGTGGTCACGTTCCAATGTGTAGCGTGCAGGGTCTACATGCTGAGTTTTCCAGCGTGCAACGTCTGCATGCTGATTTTTCTAGCATGCAAGGTCTACACGTTGAGCGTGATGCTGGGAATTTTTCTAAGTGTTGGCCCCCTAGTGTAGAACCTTATTTTTATGTGGCTTATTAACCCTGGTTCTTGAGTACATGCAGGGATCCCAAACCTTACCTCCTGGTGGTGGAGTTTATTGGAGTTCTGACATGGTTTGGTTCGATTGATTTTGATGAGCTAGTTCCTGATATGACCATTGATCGCAATGGGGTATGGTTCAGAGAAGGGGCCTGTGAATTCCTTGCCTTTATCTTAGACAAATTCAATGTGGTAATATGGTCGCATCTAAATGAACAATTAGCGTTGAGTGTGCTGGAGACTATGTTACCAGGATCTTCAAATGGCATTATGGCTTTCATGGTGGACATCGACGAGGGACCACTTACGATTGAGGACGGTCCCTCTGGAGGGCCTAGATCTACCCATCCATTATCACGTGTGTGGGACCTATTGTCACATGGCTCTCACCACATCAATAACATCCTATTCCTAGCTACTCATGTGCATACTTTGTTCCAAAACCCTCCTAGAATGGTGTACCGAGTAGGAAGGTAAGGTTGTTCAATTTACCATTTTTAACTTACTGCTTAGTATTGGTTTATATTTTGATTGCCGTCTCTTTGCAGGCCTCAATTCGATAAAGAAGGGTTGTGCATAGGCGATCATGGACTCGCTTTGGCTTATACTGCCTTAGAGGCTTTTATGGTGGCCCCCACTCTCCGTGGTGCCGTGTTGGCCCAGACTAAGGGTGATATTGTTCATTTTCACAAATGGTACTCAAGGGCACTTGCACAATGCGAGGCTAGGGGGTGGCTACATGGGGAATGGTCTCATAATGGGCCAGTTTTTCCACACGATGTCGATTTTGCTTCTAGCAATCTGAATCTATCGACTGACGGTAAGTAATGGTATTTTTTGACATCTCAGTTTGTTTGTTCTACTACATCATTGGCTATATTGACCCCATGGTGTTACCTTATGCATATAGTGGATGTTTTCCCTAATGAAGCCACCATCACAACCGGGCGGATTGAGAGCACCTTGGCTATGAAATTCGGGGAGGTTTGTGGTGCACAACGATGGTTACATACTAAGGAACTGCCACATATCATCAGTTTTTTGAGTGATGTGGGCCTCATGGATTTGTTTACTGCCCTAAGCCCTGATGTTTCTGTCACAGAGATGATTGGAATTTTTAATTCTTTCAACGAATCTGTCACCAACTATAGCACTCGTATCAAGGGTGTCAAAGTGGTTTTTCACCTATCGATGGAGTTCTTCTCAGACCTCTTCGACATACTAGTAGATGGTGTTAGAGTGGTTTTGGATAGGATACAGAAAGAGCTCCATGTTGTGTGTGAGTTGGAGGACTACTTGGGCATTCTTGAAGGCAGTAAGGGATTCCCCATGCAAGGAAAATCAAAAGTAGCTGAAGAATTTTGGAGTGGAGCCTGTGCGTATCATGCACATGATTCTGGAGACTAGGGTACATTATAATTGGGCCGAGTTTTTACTTGCAAGTTTCCATGGGGAGATAGTGAGGTTACATTCAAACATTAAGGCACAATCTTATTTCACCTTTGCATTCTTTGCTAGTTACTTGCGTCGGCTAGCTGAATTTTTAGTTGTTCTTGCAGATAAAAAGTACGTGTTGAGGGATTGCGACCAACTATCTCGCCCATGGATTCGCCACTTATTTGAGGTGGCCAAATCTCAAGATGCTTCCAAGGGGATTGACAAATCGATTTCTGTAACAACGGAGGGGTCATCTGGTCATTCAATTCATATGCATGACAGCATAGGGTTGGAACTAGATAGTGTGCCCTATATAGCTAGGAGAGTCGATCGGGTGATCAAGGAAATGATCGGGGAATCAAAATCGAAATTTCAGAAGCATGAACGCCCTAGAGAGGTTGCTCTAACTGTAGATGAACCAAGGGTGAAATGTATACGATTTAAGATGCCTATATGGGGTAAGCTTGATTCACTGATTTGTCCTTGTCATCATCATTATTTTTAGTTTATTTTTTGGCCATTTATACAAAACTGATGTTGAACTTATGAATGTCAGTAGAGTTGACTTCTAAAGTAAGAAGAGAGAGGTTAGCACTGATCATCGAGGAGGAAGAGGTCTCAATGAACTTAAATGAGAAGGAAGAAACGGGTAGGGACGAGACGGGAGGAATAAAAGATCGGGAGGGATATACCATAGATGAGGGTAAGATCGATGATCAGGGTGGAGTCAATGAGATGTTTGATGGTTTCCTTAGAGGGAGGCTAGACCTTGGCAATTCTCCGAATTGGGAGAAAGATAGGTTTTTTGGTAGATTTGCCATATTATGTTTACTTGCCTTTTGAATCATGCTTCTCATGGTTCGATGTTTTAATTTTATGTTTTTTGCTGCTACTAGGCGAAAATGTTGAGACTAGGACATTTCCTGACATTTGTTTAGAAGTCCCTATGATGAAGGCTCCCACAGAAACAACCACTGAAGTTAACCCGTCTCCTATGCATGAACCATTTACTTGGATTGAAATGCCAAGCAAAATGGATTTTATAACTGGTGTCATTGATGAGGTGGTTGATCGCATTGAGCAAGCTCATCCTAAAATAGGTACATATATCTAAGTGTTTCATATCTTTTGAGTTTTCTCATCTGTTGCTACTGTCCAATGTCCAATGTATGTTCTCCTCATATGAGCAGGGGCTAAACTAAAACGGGATTCATCTGAGGCCACTAGTATTGATAGCTTTCCTGCACTGCCTCCAGAGATTAGGCAAGTACCCCGACAGATCTATGATGAAGTGGCAGAATGCATTGTGTAGAATGCCAAGTCTCTTTGGACCTGTAGGTACTCCATCGAGAGGCTACGGTTGCAGATTCAGGTAGGAGAAAAAGAGATTTCCAAGCTATCAGTAGAATGGGATGATCTCAAATCGTGCTATGAGTTCACCTAGGCAAGGTTAACAGGTGATCATTCTTGGTGAACTTCTGAGATTACTTATAACAGATATTGGAATTTATTGAATCACCAAGTATCATTGACTTGGGAGCTAGCAAAGCGTAAGGCACAAATAGATTTACTGAACCTCAAATGTCAGGACTGGAACGCTTTTTCTTCTAAGGTGCGGGAATGGGGTCAAGATGAAAAGACCCATAAGTATCATTATAAAAAATTGTTACAGGAGGTATCTATAGAGAAGCATCATCTGGAGATGTTTGTTGAGGGTTTAGGCCTACACTCTTCATTTGATGCATTTGCTAAGCATACTATGGTGGATATGGAATCGTCCAAGAGGGTAATCACCACAGCTTCTGGGGAGGTTTCTGTGGGCAAGTTTCCTTTGAAACATCCCACTTGTCTGCGGTGGACAAAGGGAAGGCTTTCGCCAACATTGATCTAGGCCTTGATGGGACTGACTAGGCAAGTGTCTCTGAAGAAGAAATCCTTCATCAGTTGGAATTCAGTTTAGGAGGATCTTCTTCAGTAAGTCGTTTAAACTTTTGAATTTTGTTTATTAAATAACTTTTGGAATTCTTCTCTTTTCTTTTTTTGTTAATTGTTTTCTTTTACCTTTTCATAGGGTCAGGGCGATGACGGTGGTCAAGAAGGTGGCCCCAGCAAAGCGGGGACCCATGGTGCCGGAAAGTTTAAGGGGGACACCCCTCCCGACCTTGATGCTTAGTTCTCAACTTGCTATTATCATCGCTCATGTTTTTACATGAGTCGCAAATAGAATGTTTTGCTATGGATTGTATATGAACTGATGGATGGAATCGGTTAACTGTTGGAATTATCAATTCTATATGAATATATTTTTTTGTTGTTAAAATGATTCTGTATGTAATCTATGTATCGTGTGGGGACATTGCACTAAATTGCAATTTAATGTTGATACATTTATACTATTTTTTTCGATTGAGTTTTCTGTTATTCATTTTTTTGGTGTGAATTTTAAGTTTATTTGAACACTGATAAGCGTAGATTTAAAGTGAAGATCTTTTGGGCTTGAATGTAAACACGATGCAGCAATGTAAAATGTTTTTGTTCATTTTGTTGTTTAAGTGTAATGCACAAAGTAGGAATACAAGTAGGAGCATAATCATGTAAAAAAAGGGGAATATGAAGGAAAACTGTGGCTGATCATGCAACCGCGCAACAGGGTAAGCATGAATTTGAACTATAAACTTGAATTGAGAGAAAAGAAATGTAAAAAAATGCTCTAGTTTAGGGCCATTTCGGGCCATGGGCACATGTGTGTCAGTTTAAAGTCATGACGGACTGTAGTCTTGATGTTCTAGTTTAAAGCCATTCCGGGCCCCATGTACTAGTTTAAGGCCATTTCGAGCCATATGTAAACAAGAGAAGTTTTAAGTGATACTAGTGGGTTCCTTGGTAAACCGGCCATTTCTGGCCATGGCTAGTTTTATGTCGTTGTGGACATGTGGTAGTTTAACGTCATTTCAGATGAGGAATGCAATTTAGCAACTTAGCAATTTTTTGATTTTTCTAAATTTAACGTTAGGAGTGATGCTGATAGGTGTGATTATGTACTCAGCATCCCCTTCACTGATTACGTTGAATGGCAATTCAGACCAAGGGATGTCTGATGGAATAGGCTTTATGTTGGTGTCTTCTAGTGCTTTTGTATGTTCAATAGTTTCGATGTTTGTTGTAGTCCCTACGTTAGGCGGTATATGCACAGTTTCAAGCCCAGGTGTTTCTACGTTGGATAAAGTTTGATTTACATCTGATGGATCATTGTCTATTGGTCGCGTGCAACCTTGTTTTTTCTTTGTCTCATCTTGTTTAGGTTCTTCAAACTTATCTTCTGAACCTTGGTCTATATCCGTATGTGACGAGATGGTAGGTGTAGCAATCTCCCCGTGTATAATGATTTCACCACCTTCATAAGGTAGGTGAATCTCTTGGTGTATGGGGGAAGAGATTGCTTTGAGTTGGGCCAACCAAGGTCTTCCTAATATTAAATTAAACCCTCGCATTTCATCGATGACAACGATGTTAGCAGATGTGGGGAATCGATCCCCTGCTATAAAGTCCAAAGTTATGGTGCCTTTTACTACTACGTGTGATCCACTAAAAAATTTTAAACATGTGGTGGAGGTTGGTCTAATTAGTTCCATGAGCCCTAATTGTTCGATGATGGGGTAGGGTACTATGTTTGTGGTGGCTTCGTCATCTACATGCACCCGATGTATTTTGAATTGATTTACTTGTACTGTTATGAACATAGGTGCAGTTCTTGCTTTTCCTATTTTCTCATCGATTTTGATATTGTTAGTGTGGAAGCCTAGTGATTTAGAAGTTGATCTTTGAGGCAAATACATTACCGCATGAATTGAAAGTTCATTCGAAGGTAAGTCTTCACTTACTAGGATTGATGTCAACATACGTACTAGGGCTTCGCGATGAGTTTGAGAGGTTAATATTAGGTCATATAGACTTAATGAAGTATTTTTCTGTTTAAGTGCCTACGTAACTTGTGCTAGGGCTATTGCAAGATCTTTACTGTTAGGCGCATGCTTGTTAATGGTTACTTGGTCCATCGAGCCCAACAATTTTAACTCATGTGTTGCTGGTCAGACATTTTCTTCTGTAACTATCAATTTGGATGCATCATGTATTCCATCTGATTCTCCCTTATAACTTGTGTTCGGTTCATTAGTAGGTGATGCCATGGGTACTGCACTCAATGGAGTAGGCTTGGGGGGTCCTAAGGCAAGCTGTTGATGTTCTTTCTCCAATCGTTCCCGTGTAAGCCTATCTGCCAGGCATTCCTACGTGTGATGCAGGGGAACATTTGGTTCCTGAACATCTAGTTGCTTTAGAACCCGTATGACATATGGAGTAGGTTGGGGTTGCAAATGGACAGTTGAAGGTGGTTGATTGTCAAGCTGCCTAGGCACCCTAACAACATACGGGGTCGGTTTATTTTGTGTTTGTAGGGTGGAAGGGTGGTGGTTATCAGGATGTTCTGGTATCCTGACAACATATGGAGTTGGTCTAGTTGGGGGTTGTACCTCTGTAGTTGTGAGCACAAGTGGCACCCGGACTACATAGGGAGCGGGCCAAGTAGGAGGTGGCATGTTTGCAGTAGTAGTAGAGGGAGGTACATGCACACGTGTGGTTTTGGTGGTATGGTAGAGGCTGCCACCGCGGGGGGTATTCGGATGACATCAGGTCTTTGTGGGGTAGGCGGATTATGTGGAGAGTATGATGATTGAGGTATGGGTGTTTGTGTAGTAGGAGGAATATGAACTACAAATGGTCTCTTAGGAATTTTCTATTCATTATCTGAGTAAATGGTGTTAATCCTAGGTGCTTCTTGTTCATTGTCTAAGTAGATCGTGTTAATTACATATGGAGCTTCCTTAGTATTTAGAGGATCTTTATATATGCCCATGGCCTGGTTTTGTGGTTTGACCGGGTTGGCCTCATCAAAAGTGATCTCACCTCCATCAATCATCCGTTGAATATCTTGTTTCAGGGTGAAACAATAGTCAATGTCATGCCCATTGCGTTGATGATAATCACAAAAGTGGTCTATTCTAAAGCCTCTTGGAACTGGGGGCTCATATGGCATTGCCAAGCTTGGGTTCTCAACCAACTGATAGAATCGATCATGTCTTTGGATTGCTGCGAGGGATAATTGTTTATGTTTCATTAGCCCGGCCTTCAGGAGTTGGTCAAATAATTGAGAGGGTTTCATGGGCAATGGTGTGTATTGAGAGGGGTCTCTCTTCTCGAAGTTTCTCGCACAACCTGGCGTAGGATTTTGTGATGTGGATGGTTCGAGTGTAGTAGTAGGAGTAGGTCTAGCATAGTTAGTAGGGGCAGTAGGTAGTTTGCCTTGTTGTCTCGTGCTCGTTTTTTATGTTTCAACTACTGTTGCTATAGTTTCCTTAGCCTTTTCTTTGTCTTTCTTATTATGTTGATTTTTAAAGGCTGAATAGGTGGGGTCATGACTATTTTGGGCTATCTCTTCTATGTTCTTTATTTGTACAAATGCTTGGCTAAGAGTGTGTGCATTAAGATAGTATAATTTGGAATTCACAAAATCATTAACAGCCCCCTTTAGAATAGTGAGAAGCTAAGTCTCCAGGATTGGCTCATGGAGCTCATTGAGGGCAGCACTCCGCCATTGAATAAATTTTTGAACAAGTTCAAGTGGTGCTTGCTTGACTTGTATGAGGCTATCAAGTGTTGCTTCAGGCTTCAAGTTATACTTGAACCTAGTAACAAACTGGTGTAATAAATCTTCTAAGGAAAATCTTGAGTTTCGGGGCAAAGCCTGATACTAGTCAAATGCTCTCCCTGTGAGGGACATGGGGAACACTCGCAAGATGGCATGTGGCCATGCCTGAAGTAACATGCATTCTAATCTAAATGTTATAAGATGGGCATTGGGGTCTGTCTCCCCATTGTATTTAGTTAACGTGGGTAGGGAAACACCTTTAGGTAATGTTAGAGGTGGAACCGAAGAGCTGATAGGGTCATCTTGATAGAAATCCACTATCTTAAGCTCTTCGTCGATAGCTGTTTTAAGGTGTTTGACCTCATTAGTTAGCTCTTGCATTAGTTTTTTGGCTTCAACCTAGTCTTGGGCATTAGGCAAGATAGTAGATTGATTATGTTGTGTTACATACAAGTTAGATTGTTGCACAGTGGGCTGGAAAGAGGAGAGTTGAGTGGTTGGAGGTTGCACTTGTGGAATATTCATGGTAGGTGTTGTTAAGGGTAGTGTACTGTAAGGAAAGGGTTGTTGTTGTTGTTGTTACTGTACCTAAGGGATGTTCATAGGTGGAATTGTAGGAGGTGGTACATTGTAGTTAGGGGGTTGATTCACTTGTGTACTAGTCCCAGCCCACTGTCCAGTCATGATTTGTGAGGGAACACCCTAAGCTTGTTGAATTGATGTGATGAAGGGTGTTCTTTGGGTTTGGATCTCTGGTATATAGTGCATAGATGTAGAAGTAGGTATCACATATGACATCCTGATCACTCATGGTGGGAAGGTTGCTCCTACATTAGCTTGAAAAGGGTGTTGTTGGGGTTGTATTTGCAAGAGAGGGGGTAACGTGGTGACTGGAGGAATACTAGCGATGGGTATGTTGAACTGGGTATCAGTCACGAGGAGTGTGGGAACAAGGGTGGAGGCTTCCTGTTGAGGCACAAGTGCTTGAGTGGTTTTAAATGAATGGAGGGACATAGTCTCCCTTGTAAATGGGTGGAACAATGGGTTCACATAAGTTTGTGGGCTGAATGTATGGTATGAATCTTCATGTTCGGACTGAGCTGCAAAGTCATCCTCCTCTTCCAATTGAGGATTTTCCATAGATTGGTCTAGAGACTGACTCTTTAATAAGAGCAGTTGTGAGATGAGCTCAGAGTAGTGCTCGAGGAGAGGGATGATGTCATATGGAGAGGGGATGAACTCATGTCTGCCCCTATGAAACAGTTCATACTGTCTCTTAGCCTTCATTTCAGTTTGATCCACTGCTAGGTCGGCTTGGATTTTTACGCATATAAAATTATATTGTTCCTGTGTTATAACATTAAATGACAGATTTCTCCCTTGCAGTCTAAGAGACCGACGAGGTCCTCCCCGGGGATTAACCTCACCGTGGATCCCTAAGGGTTGCACAATGGGTATCGGCATCGTTGTGGGGCCCATGGTATCTGGAATGGACTTGGTTGAAACGTTGGTGTTGGTAGTATTCATGGTGAAAAGGTCGTAAATGTAACATGGTGGAAGGGATACAATGTCAAGGCGTACAAGTGATGATTTGGCCAAGTATGAAATGGGTATGCTTATCAACGTACACCTAAGTTGGCTGCATGGGACCTGTTTGCATAGCATATGGACTGGGCCCCAGCATACAGGCTTCAGCGACCAGTGTACAGAAACTAGTCATAGTGTGTAAACTGAGGTCACAGCATGTAGGCTGCAACTGTCAGCATAGAGCCAGAGTGGTTAGCATGTTGCAAGTGGTGGCAGCACGTAGACAGGGTCTACAGCATGTGGGTTGACGAGGCAGCATGTAGACAGGGTCTACAGCGTGTGAGTTGATGAGGCAGTGTGTAGACAGGGTCTACATCATGCGAGTGGTGGCAGCGTGTAGATAGGATCTATAGTGTGTGGGTTGACGAGGCATCATGTAGATAGGGTCGACAACGTGCGAGTAAGCTGTGCAACGATTGTACACTAGGAATGTCATAGACACTGGGAATGTCACAGAATAGGGCACAAATTTGGGAGGCTCACAATCAAGTTTAGTGTTGATGCAACGTAAATGTGAGAAAACAAGGCAGTAGATCAAAAGCACAGGGGGCGTGTGTATGAGATCAGATTAGATTTAAGCATTTTTAGGCCCTCCTTCTAGCGCCATTTTCTGTACTGTCCAAAATCATCGGTGCAAAGCTGGAATGAAATGAACACTAAGAGATCTACACATAGACACAAAATACCCTACCATTGCTTGAGGGCAAGCTGGAACGGGCGAAGGTAGAGTACCTTGGTTGGTCCGCACACGGATCAGACAAGAATTTTCCCAAACGTATGCCAATGTGCAATACACTGGGTTATGCATAAACAACGTGATTAATGTAAACCCAAAGCGTAAATTTGCGTTAACTTAAACAAAAGGAATGAACCAGAATAAACAAAAACTATGACAAATTTCAAGCAAAAACAAAGTAATTTTATTGCCAGATGAGAATTATAGTGCACCGATCTAAATGTAGTCGTAGATTTGACACGAGGCAGACGAAGGGCCCTAATGGATGCTGGAAGATGATGTTGTGTTGGTTTAAACTGCAAGCACAACGTGAAGGCTATATCGTCAACGTGCAGAGTTGAAGTCCAGTGTGCAGGGTTGGTGTTCAGATTTTCTCAGTGCTCTCCCAATTTTTTTGACTCTCTAGTTTGCCCCAAATTGCCAACCCCGATCTAGTAAAAAATTGAGGTTTTTATCAGGTTTTTGAGCACTGAATTCAGATCTGGAAGGGTATGAGTGGTCGTGGGTGAGAGAATTTTGGGTCAGATGACAGGTGGCTACATTGCCCAGGTGCAAAGAAAATTACAACTATGCAGTGTGCTGCATGCCAAAGTGTGCTACTGCATGCCAGCGTGCAAATGCTGGGCGTGTGAACTCAGCGTATAGACTTGAATAAAACAAAAGAATTCATTTTTACAAACTACTATTACAATAGGAAGTATCCAATTCGGCCTTAGGATTTGAGCTCGGATGTCGCGAGAATGCTGCCTATGGATATTCAGCTTAGTTGGACTTGATCTGTCATGGTTCTGGAGGACTTCCAATGATCTATGTTGTGCTGCACACTGCATGGTGCACGTTGGGCGTACACAATGGGCATACACACTGGGCATGTAGGAGGAACATGCTCAGCGTGTGTACTCCAAAGTGCATGATTTCAAGGTCAAAACTCGATTTTCTTGAGTTCATAATGATGCCTAACAATTGCCCTATCTTTGAGAGTCAATGCCTTGTGAAAACCTTGCTCTGAAGTGCATGTTTTGGGTAGTCTCTAAGGTCACACGCTAGGCATGCACGTTGTGCATACACACTAGGCATGCAAGATGCATGCCTAGTGAAAACCAAGTATTTCAAGCTCAAAATTTGTCAGGTTTGATGCCAGATGTCACCGTAGTCTTCTGTGGATCTCAGTTCAACTCCGTTTGGAGCTTCCCATGAGACTATCAAGCTTTAGTCATGGTGGGGAGCATCACGATTTTAGCTCGATTCTTGTTGGAGAAGTGCTAAGCCCAGAATTTTGTGTTGTTTCAATCTTGTCAATTGAATAGGAACTTTTCTAGTTGCAGCCAGAGCAATGGGTACAACTGGGGGGCGGCATGTTTAGCTGAACTGCAAATGCAAATAACATGAAATGATGCTAAGTGTCAAATCGGTACTTCACAAAGCTAAGTGTAGAGTGAAGCAATGAAATGGAGGTGAGCAGAGCCAAGGGTTTCAACCAAAACAAGGATGTCAGCCCATGTGACTATCACCTAAGCGTAGTACAATGTGAGGACACATGAAAAAGTGTAAAAAGACATAAGAAAAATGCAAGAAAATGGTAGAAATAGGAGAAATAAATGGAACACTACCCCAAATGAAGATGTAGTTAACTCTTAAAAGGTCTTAGAAGGTATACAATGTACAACAGGCATAGTGGTGTCAGGCCATGAAGTCTAGTGCTCACCGTGATGAATTGTGCCTGCTAGGTTGGCCACCGTGGTGTACGATGTAGTGTTTTACAGGGCTACAATAGGGATGCAATGGGCTATGATGTGCAACATTTCCTCTTTGCTAGTGTGGTGTGCTCTGGGTCTCATTCACCCACAGAACTAAGTGCTAAGATGTCAAAATGCTAAATGCCAAATGAAAGTGCCAACTACCCCCAACTGGTGAAAAATGGAAGCCAACCCCCTTAAAACATTAGGGTGTAGGGGTATTTATAGGGTTGGGGTTAGCTCAAGATGCATATCAGGCACCACATGGTAGTGTAGTAGGTGGGACCATAAGAAAAATTCAAAAAATTTCAATGTCCAACTACTACGCTAGTACCATGTTACATGTGAGACAAGGAATGCTGGCTACTACACTTGTCCCATGTTACATGTGGGACATGGGACACTAGCTGCTATGCTTGTCCCATGTCATGTGTGGGACATAGAATGCTCCCCAGGGAAAGGGCATAGCATGGACATTTAGAAGAATCTAGTGAAGGCTATAATCCTTGTTCTTGTTATGCTTGCTATGCTCTAGAGTGTAGCAGGAGGGGTGGCATTAGGAGTTAGAAAATCTACCAAAGGCCTCTTCTATGTTGAGCTAGCTTGATGGCTTCTTGCCTAACACTTAGGCAAAACTCGTCACTAAAAAGTATGCTATGCTAGCTACACTCTAGAGTGTAGCAACCCATGAGATAGAAAATTTGTCAAATTGTTTCCTCCATCGTTAAAAATCCTGACAACCTCTGGCTTGGCACTTGAGCAAACTAGCCATGGAAGTGTGTGCTATACTAGCTACAATCTAGAGCATAGTAGGCAGAGTGAGAGCATAGTAGGACACTTAGAAAAATTTTCATGTAGCTATTGTTAACACTTAAAAAAGTTTTTGCAAAACAAACCTTAATGCATGCTACACTAGCTATGCTCGAGAGTGTAGCACCAATACTTAGAAAAAATTTTCCAAGTTTTGACACTTAGATAAATTTGCTGTTAAAATGCAAAAGCCCAAAATTGGTGGTGTTTCTTTAGCTCCTCTTTGTTGATGTCTAGAGGAGTGGCCTAAGAGATGTTGACAAAGAATACAAAACACCATGATGAACAAGACACCAACGCTACTTGTCAGTGCCTGATTAGACAACACTTCACATGCTTAGGAGTGCTAAGGAAATAAATTATGGTAGGGAGTAGGTCAAGAAGATGGATCAAGGGATAACAAGTGGGAAGGATGTTCATTGTACATGTGATTGTAGGATGCAGCACCATGATGGATTTTTTGCCAAAGTGTCATCCCTCATTAGAATTTTTGTGAGGATGTTAGCATGTGAAGATGGCCCACCCTTGAGATTTTAACCTCTCATCAGAGTACTTGTGAGATAGTTGATTTGGGGTTGGACCTATTACAAAATAACAAATTTGCTATTTTTATTTGGGCACTTGTTTTGTCCCATTTTTCTTTTGCATTTGCTTTTATTTTTCTTTTATCTCTCTCTTTTCTCTTTGTTTTTGTTTTTTATTTGTTTTTTTTCTTCTTTTCTTCTTTTTCCTTCTCTTTTTTTTTGAAGACATTTTATTGTCCAATGAACTACATCCCACTCAACAAATTTTTTTTATAGGTAACTGCATTGCATCTGTAGGATAGGTGTTTCCTCCCCAAGATGAGTTTTGTTACATTTGCTTTGACTTTAACCAGTCCATAAAGGCTCCTCATGGGATGAGTTGCATTACATCCATCATGGGTTTTGTAGTTAACTAAAAGAAGGATGCATGGGCATCAGAGAAACTTGCAGGGAATGTAGGGAAGTGTAAGGTAGAGAGGGAAATGTGAATAGGCTATAGCAGGATAATAGGAATGTGCACTTTTAAGTAGCTTGGTGAGTCAATGTAGACACATTAGAGTAGTGCGGTGACTTGCCACTAAAGTGAAATGTAGCTTTGAACAACCATCTCTAAGGCTTCATCCTATAAATGCAACATAGAGAAAACAAGAAAACAATAACCACATCATGTGAGATGAAGGTGAAGTCCTATTTGCAAGGGCATTACAAGGGCCACGAGTGCTATGTTAGTTGCAAGTGCATGCAATGTCCAAAGTAGGAAGGCTAGTGCAAGCAATGATGGCAACAGGCTTCAAAAGCTCTAGTAGCCACACTAGAAGTCAGCATTCATGTGGCTTCAGGTGTTGGCAATGTAGGTGCTTAGGAGTCCTCACCAAGGATAGGAGCTAAGAAATGCAATAAATTGGTAGGGGGCTAACCAATTGGATTCTATTCCTAGCCTAGGCAATGATGAGGGTCAGAGGATGGTAGTACTATGGCTTATACATAGTACTGCTAGTCCTCCAGCATGTGATGCTGACAATGAGAGCTCTGACCAAGATGACTGTAAATGGTGGCAATAGCTATGGAAGGTCAACAAGATGCCTAAAGGCATCTTCAAAGGATAAGCAAGATGCCAAGGGTAGTGATGCTACAAATATTCTAGAGGAATTTTTCTTGTTGATGTAAACTTTGTTCTACAACTGCAATGCTCCATCCCACCCTAATCGAGTGGTTTGGGTAGGTGATGGAGGGTTGAAAGTATTCATGCTCACTTATCCATAGAACTATGTGTTCTGAACTGTGGGTGTTGAACTACAAACCTAGTTTTAGCTCTTGGTGGACTACATGCTATACTAGTTTAAGGTCCTAGCAAATCATGGATCTAGTTTAAGATCCTAGTGGCCTATGATGTGCCATTTTATAGTCCTAGTAGACTACTGTGTTCTAGTTTAATGTCATAGCAAATGGTGGATTGTCAGTTTAATGTCATAGTAGACCATGCTATGGGTGCCAATTTAATGTCATAGCCCAAGGATATTTTGTGCTAGTTTAACATCATAGCGGATGTTCCATGCTTTTTTTACTTGTGTCTGTGATGCTACATGCATAGTCATGTTGTGTGCCTACAAGATCCTACAAAATACAACTAGAAAAACAACATCAAGTAACACCTCTCATAAATAGAATTGAAAGGCATGAATGAAAGGGAAATAATGCAAAACATGATAGTCTTAGGCCATTCCAAGTCATGGGCTAGTTTAAGGCCTTTTCAGGCCATGTGTTTTTGTAATTTTATGTTTTAATATGTGTTTTTATGTTTTTAAAATGCAATGCATAAGCTAAGTGGATGTATGCATAAACAAAGCAAAGTAGTATGTAAACTAGGCAAGCAGGTGAAATGTAAATGCATGAACAAATGCAACACAAGAAAAAACCAAAAATACATGGCCTATGGAGGCAAGGGGTAAGTAGGTGCTTAGTGTGTTTTTGGCCAAGGGAAAGTCTTGCTCATGTAGTTACTTTCTAATTTGGTTTGGTTTAGGGGATGCACAAGGCTTAGGGTCCTTTGGGAGGTTTTTGGATTCAACCACTCGTTTAGATGTGTTAGCCTTAGGCATTGCATTGGTTGCTACAGGTGTACCACCAAGAAACTCCACCTCTGACACTTGCTCCATGTCTATGTTGTGGGTAGCCTGAGGAGGTATGTTATCACCGTGGATGATAACTTAACCACATTCTTATGTAAGGTGGACTTCTTGGTGGATGATAGAGGAGACAGCCCATAGTTGGGCTAGCCAAGGCCTACCTAGGATTAGGTTGAAGTCTAGAATCTTCTCTATGATAGTGAAATATGTGCAAGTGGGGAATTGCTCTCCTACCATGAAGGCTAAGTTGATTTTACCCATAATAGTAGCACATGATTCATTGAAGGATTTTATACATGCAATTTTGCTTGGCTTGATTTCATCTACTAGGCCTAGCTTGTTGATGATGAAGTACAAGACTACATTTGATGTTGCACCATCATTGACATGCACTCTAAAGATTGTGCCCTACCCAACATGTATGCTAATGGACAATGGAGCTGTAGTGACCTTCCCTCTTTTGGTATTGATCTTAACTACATCATCACGAAAGGCTATGGATGTTGAACCAAATTCCTATGATGTGGGGGGTAATATCACTACATGGATGGATGCCTCATTTGCAGTGATGTCCTTCATAACAAGAATGGAGGCCAACATCTAGGCCAACACTTGGTGGTGAGCAGATGAGGTTATGACTAGGTCGTACAAGTTGAATGTTGTGTTTTTTTCTTGAGCATTTATTTCACCTAGGTTAGTGTAGCTACAAAGTCCTTGTTGTTTGCCATTATGTTAGCCTTGACTTCCTCCATGTGGCTTCAGAGATGGATCTCTTGTGAAGGGGACTTGGGCTTAGATTTCCTGGCTTACTTGGGGGCAAGGGCCCCAGTGCTTAGTTGTTGCTTACTAGTTGTGGCCTTCACTTTGGCCATGGGGGTTGTGAGGTGCTCGTTCATCCTCTTGCATTGCCATTGGGAAGGCCTACATGGGTTGCTAGTGGGGTTGGCCCTCAAAGAAGGAGAGGTTGAGATGTTTCCCATTGTTGGGCTTCAAGTGGGTGAGAGGCCATCATGTTGTGATACCCTTATGACAAACGATGGGTTAGGAGTTTCTCTGGGATGACGAAAGGTTTCTTAGTAGTTGTTGTTGCTACATCATGCTAGTTTAACATCTTAGGGGACAATTTTTGTGGAACCTTGACCACAAAGGGTGTTGTGGGTGCCCAAGCTGGCACTTTAATAACAAAGGGAGGCCTCTTGCTTGTGTAGGCCAAGGGAATCCTTATCTTGCTAGGAGGTAGATGGATCACAAAAGGTTTTTGTGTAGGTTTAGATTTTCAACCTATGCTTATGGAGTTTATGACATAGGTAACATCATCTACATTAGATTGGCTTGCTATGTTAAGCACTAGTTGGCCCTATTCTATCATTCTTTGTAGATCATCCTACAAAGCATGATAGTTGTTTGTACTATGAAGAAATAGTTGGTGGTAGTGATAGTATTGGTCTAGTTAGAAATGTTGTGGGACCAAGGGCTCATTTGGTACTACTAATTTAGGGTTCCTTAGTAGTTCATAGTACTTGTCATGTTTTTGGCAGGCAATTTCTAATACTCATTTGTGTTGGATTTACCCAAATTTTAAGAGTTTCTCTAGAAGTTTAGAGGGTTCCATTAGTAGTGGTGTTAGAAGTTTAGAGGGAACCACAAACTAGTAACAAAGGTATAGAAAGCATGTAGGAGTACCCTTGAACACAGAAGAAATGGAAGGCCCTCCTTCTAGCACCAAGAACTATAATGCCTAAAAACATTAGTGGCTAGAATCATCGAGGGATCAATGGATGCATAATCTTAACCCCACCTCCACACAAGGGCTTTGCTAGAAACAAATATGGAGTTCCCTAAATGGTCTTTTTGATTGAATAACGACATTACCAATTGCAACTGGGGTGATGGGTACAATCGAGGGGTGGCATGATCAGCCAAAATGCAAATGCAAATAATGTGAAATGATGCTAAGCGTCAAAGCAATGCTTTGCAAAGCTAAGTGTAGAGTGTAGCAATGGAATGGGGGTGAGTGGAGCTAAGGGTTTTAATTGAAATGAGGGTGTCAACCCATGGAGACTACCACTTGAGTGTAATATAGGCTGATGACACATGAAAAAGTGTGAAAAGACACATAAAAAATGCAAGAAAATGCTAGAAATAGAAGAGAGAAATGGAACACCACCCCAACTAGGGATGTAGTTAACTCCAAAAGAATATTACAAGGTATACAGTGTACAATAGGCATAATGAAAGCACAGTCATAGTCTCAGTGTTGTTAGGCCATGAAGTTTGGCACTTACCATGATGAACTTTGCCTATCAGGTTGTCCATCGTGGTGTACCATATGGTGTTCTATAGGGTTGCAATAGGGTTGTAGTGGGCCATGATATGCAACTTTGCCTCTTTGCTAGTGTGGTGTGCTCTGGGTCTTCTTCACCCATGGAGCTAAGTGCCAAGATGCCAAGATGCCAAATACCAAATGAAAGTTCCAACTAACCCCAACTAGTGAAAAATGGAAGTTAACCCCCTTAAAACATTGGGGCACAGGGGTATTTATAGGGCTAGGGTTAGCCCAAGATGTAGATCAGGCACCACATGGTAGTGTAATAGGTAGGACCACAAGAAAAATTTAGAAATTTTCTATGTCTAGCTGCTATGCTCATCCTATGTTATGTGTAGGACACGAGACACTAGCTACTATGCTCATCCCATGTTACATGCGGGACATGAGATGTTGACTACTACACTCATCTTGTGTTACATGTGGGACATGGAATACTAGCTGCTATACTCATCTTGTGTTATGCATAAGACATGGGACACTCCCTAGGAATAGGAAATAGCATGGACATTTAGAAAAATCTAGTGAATACTATAATCCTTATTCTTGTTATGCGCACTATGCTCTAGAGGGTAGCAGGAGGGGTGGCCTTAGGAGTTAGAAAATATGCCAAATGCCTCTTCCATGTTGAGCTGGTTTGATGGCTTCTTGCCTAACACTTAGGAAACATTGGCCATTGAAAAGTGTGTTATGCTAGCTATGCTCTACAGTGTAGCAACCTAGGAGATAGAGAATTTGCTAAATTGTTTCATCCATCCTAAATAATCCTGACAACCTCTAACTTGGCACATGGGCAAATTGGCCATGGAAGTATGTGCTATGCTAGCTATGCTCTAGAGTGTAGTAGGTAGAGTGAGAGCATATTAGGATACTTAGAAAAATTTTCATGTAGTTGTTGTTGACACTTAATTTTTTTATTTTTTTTTTGTTTTGCAAAACAAGCCTTAATGCATGCTATGCTAGCTACGCTGGGGAGCCTAGAACCAACACTTTGAAAAATTTAGCCAAGTTTTGACACTTAGAAAAATTTGCTATTGAAATGTAGAAGGAAAAAATTAGTGGTGTTTTAGCCTTAAACTAGCATCAGCTCTCCCGCTATGGCCTTAAACTAGCATGGTGCTCACAATAGCCTAGTAACACTATCGTTGCATAATCCTAAGTTAGCACATTAATTCATCAAGTTATAAGCATAACACATGCATAGAAAATAACTATAGAAGGAAAAGCTTACACATTACACATTAGACATAGCAAATATATTCATTAGATGTTATATGAATGGTAGTACATAGCATGAATAGCATCATGTGGCAAAACTATAGTAAAAATGCCTAGCAACATGCATACATTTGATCATGCTTAACTAGTGATGCTAGGTGGGGGTGGAGTTTCTTCTTCCTCCACTATGTCATTGGGTCCTATAGCATAACTAGGTACTCGTCACCATAACCATAGCAAAAACACACAATTAATAAAAAAATGTACACTACACAAGCTAACTCCAAATACATAAAAAAAATTAAAAAAATTAATGTGCGAGGGTCCTACATCAATGAATTCTAAAGGTAACTTTCCAAGGCTAGCCTCTAGGAGCTAAAGAATCTCTACCTTGGAATGTTGTATCTAGTCCTCTGAGCCAAATTCAATCCCTACAATGGTATTACCTTTGTCCATGATGGTCCATGTAGGTGGCTCCATCAAAAGGGTAGTAGAAGAAGTCTCTCCAGAAGGGATGACAATATACCTCTTAAGAGAACCACTCACCACTGTGTGCTATGCAAACAACATGTATGCCTACCTCTTACCAATCACCTCAAGGAACATATTGAGGCAAAAATTTTTGGTAGACTTCTCCTTGTACCATCACAAGTAGGTGTCATGCTAGTGCTTATGGTTCTTCTGCGTTTGGCCCCACCGATAGACCTTCATGCTACAGTTCTTCCAATCTTGGTTCTTTTGGATGAGCAAGTTCATTTGTAGCCTATGCTTTATCAGATCTCATGTGGCCTCATTTTTACCTCTAAGAGCTATCCAATATTGGGCGTATTCGATCTCAAAGATATGCCAGGTGTTGTCTTCCTGTGATTTGGCTACCTAGAAGTTATATATGGATTAAAGATCATTGATCTTCATATCTTGGATAGCCACCCTATCTTGTAGCTCATGTACACATTTTCATAGGTGCTTATTTGAGCATCTATAAATCCAAAATGCCCTCACATAGGAATGTACACACTTTTTTTTTATTTAATACAGGCAATAACACACTTGATCAACTTTAAGAGGGAGGTCAGAAAGGGCATCAACCTTAGCCACCTTGTTGGGATCCCACCATAGATTAGGACCTGTAGGAATGTAATAATAGATCAAACTTATCCAAGAACTAAGCATTCAAATAGTGGGGTAATCTAAAAGCAAAGCAACATCACACACATACCAAGCTCAGGATCCACTTGTTGTAAGTAGTCCACCATGTCATCAACAACACCTTTCATGAAGGCAAATTTATCTAGCATGTCTACCCATGGCTCCATGTGGTAGGTAGATGTGGGACTACTGGTGAGAATATCTAAGGCTATAACACAATTATGCAATTAGCACATGGCTAAATAGCTAAAGATACTAGAGTAAATAGGTAATAACAAATGAAAACACAAGTTAGTTACCTAGTGAGCCCTCAAGCGTGAGTGCAGGGAGTTCACCTAACTGCACACCATCAAATAAGCTATCAAAATAAACCCCATTGGGGTGGAGAAATCCCTCGTCCTCCAACTACTAGAGGGTATCTATTCCCTTAGGCAACTTATCTCTATGAGCCTCACCCTTCCTAGCTTAAGGGGGTTCTTCCTCTATTACTACTTCATATACTACTCTTGCAACTCTCTCTCCTATTTCTAAAATTCAAACACATAGCACATTAGTACACATATGCATATCACAAGCTATTTAATAGCATAACAAGCTACACATAGTAACCTACATCTAAAAATTTACACATACTAGCCTACAACCTTTACATGCAAGCTTTCAAGCTTAATACAAATCCTCTTGTTGCTTAACTTCCTAACCTCAAGGACCATCTCCTCTATAAGAAATGCCCTATTGTTCTTGACCTTAGATGACCCCACCATATCTATGATATAGTGATCTACCTTGTTTATGTCCCTTGTGCTAACTAGAGAACCCTTGCTTATGCTATTGTGTGAGTAACATGACTGCCC
Source organism: Gnetum montanum (assembly GCA_015680685.1). NCBI lineage: Eukaryota > Viridiplantae > Streptophyta > Gnetopsida > Gnetales > Gnetaceae > Gnetum > Gnetum montanum. Next base: position 421,607 of record MNCI01006420.1, read on the forward strand.
TACAGGACACTTAGTTGTTATGGATAATGACTCATCAATTTCTTCTAGGGGATCCTATGAATGTATATTCATAAACATGTGCTTGATCCATGGCTTAGAGAATTTCTCATATTCCTACACAACCCATTGCCCATCATCACACACAACCAAGGGCTCTGTGAACCTTTGTAGGTATCCTATGAATAATGCAAGGTGGCATGGGACCTCACCTAGAGGCTGAACTATAGCCTAGGAATCTTCACATGTAGGCCAATGGCTATGTACATGGACCAATTAAACCTTGTATCCTCTAGTAGCACCTCCTTCATCACTTGTGCTTGCCTTTCCCCAAGGATCTTTCCTTAGGATAGTAGAATAGAGGATAGAGCTCCTGCACCTCAAGCACAAGCATATCCTTAATTGGTATGCCCTTGTGAGATAGGTTGGCCTCCAACTAGTCCTTAATATCTCCTCTACGGTTCACATTCCTCCTAGCCTTATCGATGATCATTAGGCCATCAGTAGAAAGGTCAAAGAGGTTGACAAAGAAGGCCTTGCTGAGGTCCAGCATTACCACCACACCATGCACTCAGGTGAAAAACTACCTAACATCACTGTTAAAGAAGTTGATTATGGTAACCATTTCAGCCACCAAGATACTTGGGCTAAGGGATAAAAATAGGTCCATTAACCCTGCATGTGTGAGTTGAGCCATTAGTGCATCTAAATTTTTATGGCACAGCTAGTGCTATGCACCCTTCACATCACCATATTTCATGATGAGGGTGGCCTCTATGTGGCCTATGGTGACCACCATCACCTCAACCAAGGCAACCACCACTACAACAAAGAAAAAACAACATTACCATCATGCAAAGGTAAACTAACAAGTATACATGAGCTAATACTTAGATACATATGTGACACAAATTGAGTGTGAGATGAGGGTGGTGTTGTAAGCATCTCCTTGGTGTTAATCTTACTGGTAGCCCACTCCTCATCCAACTAGCTATGGGTCCTACATCGCTTATATGCCTTGGGGTATCAAGTAGGGTAGACCTTCAAATTAGGCCCCACCTACTCAAGCATAGCTACTTGAACATTCGTACTAGATGAGAACATCTCCAAGGTAGTATGGGTAAAGGCTAGAGCATCCACCTTATCATGCAGGCCCTCCTCGTCAACTCTGAACTTAGCATTAGTCAAGATCCATTAGCAATTTAACATAAGCTAGTAGCAAAAAAAAATACTATGAGAACCATGAAAGCACTTACCTTTCAACATAATAAATAGACCTAGGTGGGTTTTGAAATAGGATGTGCACCCACTACACAATGAAGAGGGTGTTTCTCTTATTGTAGCAACCAAAACCTATCATGTGCCATATCCTAGATAGGTGTCAAGAACTCCTAGGACCTCTGATCAAACCACCTACTCCATCACCACTAGTAGTAGGCTCATCTGAGATGAATATCAAGATGCCCTAGTTAGCCCTAGGCAACAACATCTTTGCAATGGCCCTACCAACCTCCATTACCATGTGTGACCACATGATCATACTAAACCATTGTAATAGGAATTCCAAGAACTCATGAGCCCTTTTCCAGAACCACACTACCTAATGATCCACTCACATATCTAGTGTAGGCATGTTATGGATAGGTTCACTCATGTAGCATTAGATGACCATGATCTCCACTATGATCAAGAGAAGCTTCAACAACACCTTGAAACCACCAAGTAATAAGCAAAGTGTTAGTATATAGATGTAGATGTAAATTTTGGCATGAAATTATTAAAATATGTTAGCAAAAATTAGCAAAATTAACATAATACAACATGGACTAGCAAAAATTTCTTAATTTTGGCAATACGCTCTGGGGCCCTATGGGTATAGGATGTCAAGCAACTCATTTGATACACTTGGTATCTATTGGGGTACAACACATTTTCATAGGCTTAGCATTCCACTTCATAGGTTTAGCATCATGCATAGTTTACAAAATTTTCTAACTTTGGACTACTTTAGTGGAGAGTGTAGTCTAGGAATCATAAATTTTGCTAACTCTGGGCTACCTCAATAGAGAGCATAGTCCCAAAAATGGAAAAAAATTTCTAACTCTGGGCTACCAAAGTAGAGAGCATAGTTCCAAACTGTGAATTTTTCTAACTTCCAACTATGCTCTCTATAGAGCATAGTCTAAAAAAACATGAATTTTTGTGGCAAACACATTCCAAAAAATACTTGGCAAGACAAACATTTTGTCAAACACTTAGTGTCAACTATGCTTCCAAGGCATGGGAAGCATAGTCTTCGCTATGGTAGTGGAGAGTGTAGCCTCATGCGCTACTTCCCTACCAGCCCCCATGCATCACTACCCCACCACCCTCTACATGTTGTGCCCTACTACGTCACCCCGCACTATGCCTACACCCTACCATGCCTTGTCATGCCATGTGCTCATGCCTTGCCACATGTTGTGCCTACGATGTCGCAATGTCCACATGCTTTTCTTGCCTATTGAACCCTATCCTCTCCCCCTCCTTCACCATCACTACCCTAAACCTCCACAAAAAGTTTTCAAAAAGAAAAAAAGAACCAAACATAGAATAGCCATGGTAGGTGGTGGCAATCATAGCCCCTATAGCCAAACCATGACACTAGACGGTGTCTAGGGATATCATGGTTATGCAACCCTATGGGTTCCTAATGCCCAACCCCTCTCTGGATAATCCCAAAGGGCTTAACAGAAATCCCTACACCACATGTAGAAAAAAAGAAATTTGCATAAACAAATGTAGGGCAAACCATTGCTACACCTTCTATTCTATGACAATCCATCCTCAACCATTGCTAGAACCCTAGTATCCAACCCTTGGTGCCTACCCTCTACCCCCAAACCCCTAACTACCAAACCATACACACACATGCTTCAAAATCCTAGTGACAAAATTCTCTCCTATGGCCACACCAAGAAAAAAGGGGTGAATGCAATGATAGCCCTACAACCCTATGTGTGGTCCCTGTCACTATGATATGCCATGTAGTAGAAGCCATTCCCCACCACTATGCTATGAAATGCAGCTTGTGGCCTCCCTCATAGCCCATGCAAAAGAAAAAATCCACAACCTAGGAAAAAATTCTATCACCCAAAAAACCCTCCCACTACCACAACCATGGTAGTGCATAGTGACAACAACCACTACCATGGTAGGGCATAATGGTAGGGCACAAGAACCTATGCTCCCAAACCTTTATCCTCAAAAAATGATGAGAAATTAAGGAAAAAATGACCAAAGGGAATAGTGTAGTTAGGGTACCTGGTTATCATCAATGGCCTCCTCTCCTCCATGTGTGTCTGTGGCAGGTGGTCCAGCACTCTCTCCCCCTAAATGACATTCACCAATCCTAGGTATAGTTGTCCACTTCAACATTTCATTCTTCTCCAATTGTGCTCTACATTGGTAGTAGTGTAACTTTTATGGCAAGACTACGCTTTAGATTTCATAGTTAGAATTTAAAAAATGACAACTTAAACATGGTGAAAACATGCCTATATACCCTCTTAGGGTTATTTAATGATCCATTGGAGTATGCTCAACACTAGACGCCTAGTGGAGACCATAGTTGGGAAAGAGCATAGTTGGGTGAGAGCATAGTCACTTATACTTAGCCAAAAAATTTTAATTTTTTTCCACCCTATGAATGCTTGAGCTAATTCCACTTCTTGAGCATGGCCAACCCTCCTTGGCATGACATGAATGACACATCCATGGTTTGTTAAGACCTAAAACTAGCATGCACATAGCTTGTTAAGGCCTAAAAGTAGCACAAACATGCTTACCTCTCCTAATAGCTCACATGCATACTTAGGGAAATTTTATCACATTTCTTTCTCTTCATTTATGCATATTAACTTTGTTAAAAATAGGTTCTACTTAACATTTTTCTGGTTCATTTTGCAGGAACACAACATGACTATGTAGAAGTAGATCTTCTCACCTCTTGTCCTCATAAGACCTCATCATAACATCAAGGGAAGCATTGACCCTCATTGCCTAGACCTTGAGCCTATAACCTATGCTAAGTACATAGCATCTATAGAGGCACCACTAGATTGGCTTGACCATTTAGTTAAGGCTCTCAACCTAGAGGTAGGGGATGTCATAGAGGATCCCCTCATTGACATCCCTATGACAACACCCAATGGAAAGTTGCGAATGCTAAAATTGAGTTTCTTGCTAGATCCCCAGCATGTCCAAGACATCGCGAGAGTTCTCAATGAGAACATCAAGGCCTTTGCATGGTCATATGAGGACATACTGAGCCTAGATCCTTAACTAGTCTAGCACAGCATCATTCTTAATCCATGCATTAAACCAGTTAAACAAAAAGTATGCAAGATTAGACCTAAGGTGGTGTTGGCCATCCATGATGAAATTACCAAGCTTTACAAAGTTGGTTTCATCTAAGCTATTAACTTTGCATATTGGATCTCCAACATCATAGTTTTGCCTAGAAAAAATGAAAGTATTTGCATTTTCCCATTGCCTAGTATCAATCAACTAGTCAATACCATAGTTGGACTCACCTTGTTATCCTTCATGGATGTGTTCTCAAGCTACAACCATATTAGGATCAACCTTAAGCACCAACTTAGTATAACCTTCATGACCCCTTGGGGTATGTTTTGCTATACCATGATGCCTTTTAGACTCAAGAATGTAGGAGCAACATATCAATGTGCAATGACACATATCTTTAATGATTACATATTAATCTTATTGAATGACTACATCAATGAGATTGCTGCTAAGTCCAAAGTGGCTCACAACCATGCAAATGATCTAGACTTAGTGCGTAAGTATTTCCTAAAACATGATCTTAGGTTGAACACCAAGAAGTATGTTTTTAGCATTAGAATAGGTCAGATGCTTAGTTTTGTAGTATCCAAAGTAGGAATACACATAGACCTTAACAAAGTTAAGGTCATATTCAACCTAGCACCCTCGGCCAACCTTAAGGAGCTATGATGGTTACAAGGTAGGTTGAAATTCAAATGTAGGTTTATCACCCAATTAACTAACAAGTTATAGCCAATGCAACATCTACTCAGGAAAGGATCCCACTTCAAGTGGATAGATCAATGCCAATAAGCATTTAACAACCTTAAGCAAGAACTGGCACAACTACCTATAGTTCACCCTCTGTAAGGAGATAAAATCTTTTTACATCTACCTTACCACTTCTAACACATCCATTGTTTCTCTTCTTTGCCAATAGTGAGATGATGGCACAGAGGTCCAAATTTACTAACTGAGCCACAAACTAGTATCCCATGAAGTGAAATACAGTGATCTAGAAAAGCATTGCATTACCTTAGTCTTCTCACTAAAGAAGTAAAGGCATTACCTTTTCCACAGTTAAGTTAATATTATTTGCAAAAACATCATACTCTAAGAAATCATAATGAGCATCTATGAAAGTAGTTGCATTGCATAATGAAAAGCAATAACAATAGAGTTTGACCTACACTACATTGCACAAGCCTCACCAAAAGGTCAAGCTATAGCCATATAACTCACAGCTTCACCCATAAACAATCAAGCAACCATAGATCCTGAATTCCTAGACAAGCATGTTAATAGCATTAGTCAAGTGCTTAACAACTATGAGGCAATCTTGCATTTCAATGGAGCTTCAACCTCTCAAGGGGGTTAGCACCATTGTGATTATCATGTTTCCCTCTATGGAGATCTAACCCTTCACATATCATTTTGCATTCCCTTGCACTAACAACGTGGTAGAGTACGATAGTCTTCTCTAAGGTATCCTTGTAGCACATGACCTAGGGATTTGAGGCATAATGATTCAAGGTGAATCATAATTAGTAATCAACCAGGTGACAAAGGTTTATACCTACAAGGCTCAACATTTATAGCCTTACTGTAACCTAGCAAATCACTTGCTTTAATACTTTACAATGATAGATGTCCAACATATTCCCTATAATGAAAATGGCATAGCCAATGCACTAGAAACATTAGCCCAAAGCATCACACCTGAAATGTTCCATGCCTTTCCTACCTCAACAGCAGATTGCACTAAGCCTATCATGCAAATCATCAATGTTGCATCGATAGCCATAATAAGAACAACCCATGCAAGAGAGTGGTATGGCAACATCAAGGCATACCTTCTATAGGGTGAGCCTCTTCAACATTTAACTAACATCCAAAAAGATGCATTACACAAAAATTCATTATAGTACATCATCATGGGTGATGACACGTTATGTCGCAGATCCTATGATGACATACTGCTAACCTACATAAGAAACAACAAAGCACAAACAATCATTAAATAAGTCCATAAGGGACTGTGTGGATTTCACATAGCACCTAGGGAAATGATAGTGAAAATAAAATGGTTAGGCTATTATTGGCCTTACATGGAGCATAATTGCATCTTGAAGGTTAAAACATGCAACATTTGTCAAGGGCATAGTAACCTAATGCACATGCTACCAACTAAATTGCACACAACGTAAATCACATGGTCATTCCAATGTTGGGGCTTGGACATCATTAGATCCATAATTTCCACATCCTCCATAGAGCACAGCTTCATAATAACTACAACTAAGTATTTCACCAAGTCGGTTGAGGCCATTTTCCTTTGGAATACAACATAGTAGCAAGTTTTAAAATTTGTGCTAGATAACATAATGACCAATTTCATCCTACCCATGACCATAGTAATATACAATAGAACACAATTTAGCAGTGTTAAAAATAAAGCCTTTTATGAGTGCTTTGACATCAAATATTCATTTTCATCACCATACTACCCTTAGGAAAATGGCCAAGTGGAGGCCACTAACAAAGTGATTATCAACCTTCTCAAAAAATGCTAAGAAATAGTAAATGATGATGGCCTGAGCAACTAGTCTACACACTTTGGGCCTACTACACAACACACCAAACAGTGACAGGTATGATACCTTACAACCTTGTATACAGGTCTAAAGCAATTTTGCTACTTGAATTGCAAGTTCCATTGCTTCAAGTGATCCTCTCGAACTTCATTAATGAAGCTCAAAATAATGAGTTGAGAACTATAGACCTCAACTCAATAGAGGAGGAGCACATGCAAACACTTGATCACATTGAATGGTACCAAGAAAAGCAACATCTAAAGCACCATCATAACCAACATCAACACTAGATCAAGAAAGGTGACCTAGTTCTCAAGGCCATTCATGAACTTGTAGATAAATTCTCAATCAATTAGGAAAGGCCTTTGTTGGTCACTAAGGCCTATGACAATGGAGCATTTAAGCTTGTAGATCAAGATGAAAATGAGTTTGCTAATCTAGTGAACCATTTGTACCTAATGCTATACTATGCTTAGTGTGCAACACCACACATCAATCCAACAAGGTAACTATTTGTCCATTATGATGTTAAATTAGCACAGCATTCATCCACTATGATGTTAAACTAGCATAACATTCATCCACTATGATGTTAAACTGGCATAGCATTCGTCTGCTATGACATTAAATTACCATCCACATTATTTTTCTACTACAATGTTAAGCTGGTATAACAACACATTCACTATGACACTAAACTATCATAGCACACATCCACTATGATGCTAAACTAGCACAACACACATCTGCTATGACACACATCTGCTATGACACTAAACTGACATACAGTAGTCCATTGGGACTATAAACTAGCACACCATGATCTACAAGGACCTTAAACTAGTAGGGCTATAGTTTACCAAGACCTTAAACTAGGTTCAAAGTTAGCTACACATAATTCTTCAAGCTAGCGAGTATAAATTGAACTCCACCCTCCACCCCACTCTTTTCTACACCACGTAGGTGGGGATACTACAATCCCAGAATGGAGCACCTACAACTGGTGTAACCTTTAGAGCACTTGTAGCATCATTGCTCCTCAACATTTTACTAGCTTTTCGAGCACTTATAACTCGACCAACCATTGGAGCACTTCCAACATCTTTGACCCTTACATTGATTTGAATTTCATATTTTTTTTTCTTATCTTCTTGGATTTTTGTTTGCAAAATGAAGCCTTGAAGTGGTCATACAAAGGCACATCTCACTATTATGGCAAGGTGCCACATCACATTGATGTGCATGTTTGGACTAGCTGAGCTTCTCAAGAGTGCACATCCCACTTATTCGATTATAGTTTATTCACATCCACTTCTAAATCCCCATACTTTTCCATTCCTTGCATAGAAAATCTTGCAAATCGCTTTATGCTTATGTGTTGAAACCACATAGCATCCTCTTCGTATATCACATCAAACACCAAGCTTTCCAAGGTGGATGTGACATAAGTCATCCCATGGGAAGCCTTTGTTGATTGGTGAAAGCCCAAGAGGATGTAACATAAGTCATCCTAGGTAAGAAACTCCTATCATATAGACACCATGTACTCTTATTAGATGTCAACAAAGAGAAGCCAATGAAACATCATAAAATTTGAACTTCACCATCCCAGATGTAAATTTTTCTATGTGCTAAGACTACACTCTCCACTACCCCAAAGCATAGTCAACTATAGTCAGCATGAGAGCACATTTTTTACAATTTTTTTCTAAGTGTTGATACTACACTCTCCATTATCCTAGAGCATAGTCAGCCTCATGCAAAGCGTAGTCAACATAAAGGCTAGTTTTACAATTTTTTTAGGTGTTAAGTTAGTTACTGCAAAATTTTCTAAGTGCTGAGACTACACTCTCCATTACCCTAGAGCATAGTCAAGTGTAGTCAGCATGAAGCCATGGATTTTTGTAGAATTTTCTCTAGGCATTGAGACTATCCTCTCCAATACCCTAGAGCATAGTCAGCCTCTTGTGGAGAGCATAGTTAGTATGAAGGCCTAGTTTCTACAAATTTTTCTAAGTGTTAAGACTACACTCTCCCCTAGGCTAGAGCATATTCAAGTGTAGTCAACCAGAAGCCAATTTTCATAAGTTTTAACAAGTGCTAGGACTATGCTCACCACTAGTTGAGAGCATAGTCAGCCTCTCATAGAGAGTGCAGTATGCACAACCATTTTTTGCAAAAACTTTTCTAAGTGTGGGACTACACTCTCCCCCAATCCAACGTGTAGTTAGATAGAACAACCTCCAAAGGCCTCCACAACATAGCACTAGAATTTGGATTAGCTCCAACTCATCTTTAGCAAGTGTAGTTAGCAAAATGCATCTTTTGTGTATCCATTTTGTTCCCACACAAGATAGCAGGAAGCATAGTTTCCAAAGTTTCTTTTTTTCAGGTACATTGATGTCCTCTTAGTGCATATACATGTACTTGGAAATGTAGTCACAATCTCTTAGCCTCACAAATTCTAACAAAGTACAATAGAGCACAACACTGCTAACTTTAGTGAAGAGTGTAGTTGGGTGATAGTGCAGTCCCAACCATCCCACTACCATGTGCAGCCATCTCACATTTTTTTCTAACCCTAGGATTATAAATACCTTCACCCTCAATGTTTTAAGGGTTGGAAAATTTGAGAGGCTGAAAAATTTGAAGTGTTGATACATTTCAAGCTTCATAGATTTGAAAAACTAAGGAGCACTTTGGAGGGAATCAAAGGCATCTTGGCAAAGTTGTAGACTACCACAAACCACCACAGCCCATTCTAGTTCACCGCAAGACACTATAGCCCACTACATATTGTGGCTACCAACCCAACAGGCATAGATACCATAGTGGAACATCAGTCTTCATGGCTAGACACCTCCAAGACTATCACTACACTATCCACTACAATTGTTATACACCATGTACCTTCTCACCTCTTCTAGACTTAGGTACGCTCAACCCCATTTGGGGTGTTGTTCAGTTTCTCTCTCTTTTTCCTTGCATTTTTAGCATTTTATTTGCATTTTCTACTATTTCATTACATAGCCATGCCTAAAACTATGCTTGGATGGTTTCCCTACATGTTGGCACCCTCATTTTCACTAAAAACCTAACTACACTTGATTCCATTGACACCATGAACACTACTCAAACACTTAGCACTATTTTACATTAGCATCAAGGCTAACCATGATGCATCTTGATTACATTTAGTAAGTCCCTATTTGATCAACAAGACCATTCAAGGCACCTCATCTCTACCTCCAATTGGCCCTTGAGTGAACTTGAGGTTAGGTTGTGCACTTGTGAACCTCTCAATGTTCCAGCCATTGACATTTTGGATCACTAAAACAACTAGGATGGATGGGCTTAAATAGTGAATCTAACCGCTACAACCTTTTGGACCTTTAAGGAATTAATGTCATAGGACCTATCACTTCCATGTCTAATGAAAAGCCTTACATTATTATTATTGTTGACTATTGTACTAAATGGACTAAAGTTGTAGTTGTTACCAACTATATTTCTTACACTATAGCTTGATTCTTTCAAAAATAGGTGATAAATAGGTTTGGTATGCCTAGGGTACTAATTTTTGATAATGAAACCCATTTCATAGGTGCTAATTTTTGAAAGTTAATGCAAAACATGGGATTGGAACATAAAATTATAACATCTTATTACCCTCAAGCCAACAGTTAAGCTAAGATAACCAATAGGGATAAAAAAAAAAGAATCCTAACAAGGACTATTAGTAAATATAGAAAATATTTGATCACTAAATTCAATGATGGCTTGTGGGCATATCAATCAACATGGAAACTTCCTATAGGCTACTATCCCTATGAGTTGGAGTATGAAAAGTTACCTAAACATTCAATTTAAATTGAACTTCATACACTCACAACTACATGTAACCTTAACCTAAACATCCACCTAGCAAGAAAATAAAGGTTAATGATACTCATAGTGCTAGATGAAAATCAAACAATAGCCCTTATGATGAATGAAGTATATAAGGCATACAATAAGCAATGACAAAATTCTTGAATACAAAGGGTGAAATTTCAATTAAGAGACAAGTTTCTCTATTGGAATCCCATGTATATGCCTTAATGAACTAAGTTTTAGACATTATGAAAATGATCATACATTGTACACTCAACTTTTCCTTCTAAGACTATGGTAATTTATTACCTAACAAGCTCTTAAAAACATATGTTGGTCAACATCCAACAACTAAATATCTTTATAGATTTCTAAGTAACCAACCATGAACAAAACACCTTGATAAAAGGTCAATCTTACTCTATTTTCTATATCTCCTCCTTCCAACTTAGTCATGGGGGAGAAGACCATCCACCATAATATCTTGGAGATGATGAAATGCTTTTTTTCTTTCTTATTTTAAATCATTTTTATATGTTTTTAATTTTCTCTACCTTTTGATAGTTTTATATAATTTTCATTTTTATTTTTATTTTTACTCTTATTTTACTTTCTTTTACCTTTACATTTTTTTGTAATATCTAATTCTATTCCATTATTTTTGTGAATTTTAATAATTACTAAATGAAATTGAAAAAATTATAACTATCTATATAGCTCAACTTTTTTTTGGATTATGCTCTCTACTAATGAGTTATTAGTTATTTGATGATACAAGGCAATGAGCTCATGTCAACCATCCATTCCATCTATCTCACAAGGAGATGTGTATCATGGTAGCATGATGGTTCTTTTATACTAAAACTAAAAATTCACATGTGATCTCATTACCCAACAAACAAGAAAAGAACCAAGTAGGAATTGAAAAGGATGTGGCCTTAAGAGGATTAGTTGATTTCTCTTCTTAACTTCTTTCTTAAGTTCTATGACTCCTCATGGAATGTTTTATCACTTCTTCTATAATCCACAAAAGGAAGTATGTCTTTGTAAAATGTGGTTCTCTTTCAAAAAAACAAAATAAAACAAAAAATAAAAATACATATCTCTAAAGATATCTTGGGATACAAGCACTAGTTATGGGGCTAGAAAGACATGTTACCCATGCCTAAAGGCATTACTACAACTAAGGTCCAAATTTCTTCATGAAACATCTATAACTACTTCTTTCTTTTCTTCTTTTTCTAAAATAATGATCATTCTTTGTGGTTATTATTGACTCATGGTGTTAAAAAAGAAAAAAAATTAATGTAAGATCACTACTAAGGATATGAACTTGTATAAAAAGTGAAATACATTGATATTTGGATCATCCTAACCACACATTCCACAAAGGATCTCTTACAGCTATGATCTAGGTTCTTCTTTTCTAATCTCTTTCTCAATCATTCTAACACTCCATTCTCTTACCTCAATATCTTGTGCCATGGTCATCTACTAATTTTCATTTTTTAGACTACATGATCCTAATAAAATTTCTTACATGGGTATGATGTTTAACTTAAATCACCATTCATCATCAAAAATTCTTATAGACTCCTTGTGATGGGATTATGCAAGGGTATTTTTAGGAATTATTATTTTTTAGGAAGGACCCACTTATATATCTTTTCATTCCCTTTTCCTAAAACCCCATAATTGAAATATTTGATTTATTTATTGGTAATCCTATTAATTGTAGCATCTATTTTTGTTCTTATTTTATTTTAGGAAACATCTCCTATTTATTCATTCCACACACTCAATTCACCGCAATTGATGAACTAAGGACATCATAAGATGTTGTTATCTTGGTTTCCAAAATTTTTGACTTTCATTTGACACTTATTTCATCCCTAAATACTCTAAAATTTCCTTATAATTCTAGTTGAATAAAATGGTTGTAAATGGCTATGTCGACATATCCTTGTCAATGTAGTTAGATATGTTGATGTAGCCCCATTGATGCATCCCTATTAATGCAATATAAAAATCTTATAAATATGCATGATACTAGGTCATTTTTTTCACATTTCAACTCAAATGTTAAGGAAGCTTTTTCAATTTTTAGAGTTAACAATCTTTCCAACATCATAACCTCCTCACCACTTATGCTACAGGATTGAAAAATTAAAGAGGTTCTAAGTGGTTCTATGGCATCTTTCCCTAATGTTGCTACTATGATAGATGTCTAAATATATACAAAAGCTATGAGCATAGGAATCAGTGCAACATAACATGCAAAAGTGCTTGATCAATGGGTCGATACTAGACAATTAATTTTGTATATCTTTGATCTTCCAGAATATATTTCAAGCACCTAGTCATAGCCACTAGAAACAAGAGGCAAGTTTCTCATAACGCAAGCACAACTTGAGGAGACCAGTAGTAGGAATGGATAGTTGACAATAGAGGTTATAGAACTGAGGGCCCATTTGTCTGATCCATCCAATCTTAGGCCTAAGATTACAAATGATGAAGCTTTTAGTAGCTTGAATAGAGACTCTAGGAGGCAAATAATGAAAAGGAAATGATAGTCTTTGATGCATCACTATTAAAGGCATTGATGAATTCTTCTAGCCATGATCATTAATAGTTATGCACAAAGAATCTTCTGTAAACCCAAAAGAACCACCACCTATGAAATGTTAAACAACAAAAGAATCAAATGGTAGAATGCATCTATAAATAACAAGAACAACTTGCTAAAGTAAATCAAGATGTGAGAAGGTAGGCTAATGAAAATAGGAATTTCTCAATGGATGAATTTCATACCCTTCACCAAAAAAACTACCATTGATATCACCACCTAGAAGAATGAACCTTGAAGTATGAAAGAGTGAAGAATACTATGGGGACCAAGTTAGGATGCTTAAAGAAGTTGACAAAAAAGAAATCAAACTGACAAGGATGAAGGTTAACAAAGAATTTTAGTAACTCAAAAAAAGAGGTGATATATCAAAGCTCATCTTTAATGGTGTCAACACCTGTAACAAGGCTAAAATCCACTTGAAGAAGTTGCAAATTAAGGAGATTACTAAGTACATGAAGTTAGGCAACCTCTCTAATATGTTGACATGGTAATGCTAATAGTGTGAAGGCCAAGTTGAAAACTTAAGAAGGAGGTGACTAGCTTCTACCTCCTCTATGAGGTAGAGTTCAAGCTTCACAAATATACCAAGAAAAAACTTGAAGTGGCCAATGTAAAGCTTAAAGTTCTTAAGATAAAATTTGAAAATAAGAGATCAATTGCTAATAACCTAGCTAGGAAAATGAATGACTATAAAGAATTACAAAACTTTATTTGCACATTTAACATTGAACATAAATAGTTGGTAGTCTATTTTGTTAATATAAAAAAATGTTTCCAACAATGCCTTGTCATTAAGATATACCAACATCAACCAATCTAGGAAAAGTCTCCTATATAATCAATGATTTAAGAAGCAAGGATAAGAAGATGAAGGAATTCTTAAATGGCTATAAGTTTTCAATAGTAGTAACAAGGTATCCCAAAGCACTAGTAAGACTAAGATGTGATGAGGGATCCTCTAAGCTATAAGAACTTCCAAAACTAGGCATGGTGTGAGAACCTCATCCTGATTCATTCCACTTGGCTAGTGCCTACAAATTTTGTCAACATTTTCATATTTTTGTATCATGTACAACCTTTTGTAGCCAAAAAATATTTTGTAACATGGAACTTAGAGTTTTTTTGCTATTGTAGTTAGTGAATTAGTTTATTGTTATTTTGTAAACAACTCAGTCCTATTTTTCTTACTCGAAGAAAAGTTTTTAGTTAGTTATGGGTGTATGATGAAATCTGAAAGAGTCAACTACATTGACACAACCTCATTGATACATCCTTATATGAATTGGCATATATGTATTAACACAAATTCACCTAAAGACTAGATAACTATGCATAGCATTTATATTTATGGCACCTTTGATCATTTTTGTAATGAAGCTCTTTCAGTTTACTTTCATAGGACTTGGTTAGAATTCTCTCTAAGTGCCTACAACATGGATTGAGTTGATTGAATGAATTTTTATTCAAATGCATGTTATATCTAAACACTTCTACATGATGGTAGTAAAATTGAGATTAATTCCTTTCACTGCAACACTTGGAATAACACTTAGTTTATTTTCAAGCACCTTACTTTAAATGCATTTTACTCTTCTACACTTAGGAAATTAATATTTTATTTATAATAATGAGAGCATAACCAATTCAAACATGTTATATTAATCCTTGGTAATCCCAACAATAAATGCTAGGTAACCCAACAACATTACTATGCATTCAAGGTTTGTATGAAAAGTGGAAATGGATGCTCCATGCTTAGGATAGTTTAAATTACTCTTAGTTTCATAAGTTAGTTAGAAATTAATATTTTAATCACTCTATTATTTTAATATTTTAATAATAAAAATAA
>MNCI01006420.1:437434-532124 GCA_015680685.1 Gnetum montanum
AAATTCACCTAAAGACTAGATAACTATGCATATCATTTATATTTATGGCACCTTTGATCATTTTTGTAATGAAGCTCTTTCAGTTTACTTTCATAGGACTTGGTTAGAATTCTCTCTAAGTGCCTACAACATGGATTGAGTTGATTGAATGAATTTTTATTCAAATGCATGTTATATCTAAACACTTCTACATGATGGTAGTAAAATTGAGATTAATTCCTTTCACTGCAACACTTGGAATAACACTTAGTTTATTTTCAAGCACCTTACTTTAAATGCATTTTACTCTTCTACACTTAGGAAATTAATATTTTATTTATAATAATGAGAGCATAACCAATTCAAACATGTTATATTAATCCTTGGTAATCCCAACAATAAATGCTAGGTAACCCAACAACATTACTATGCATTCAAGGTTTGTATGAAAAGTGGAAATGGATGCTCCATGCTTAGGATAGTTTAAATTACTCTTAGTTTCATAAGTTAGTTAGAAATTAATATTTTAATCACTCTATTATTTTAATATTTTAATAATAAAAATAAAAAAATCTTATGCTTCAATCACACTTAATTATATGAATGTAGCTAACATAAGTAATGATTGGGAAGAAAATGACTAGTCACATCATGCTTAATTACCTAAGATACTAACCACTTCAAAGTTTCACAAAATTCCACAAGATCATCTATACATGCTTTTAATTCATATGGTTGAGCATAGAAAACATTTGTATCTCATCAATATTAAAATCTAATTAGAATTTGTGATAAAAGGAAAATTTTTATCTACAATAACACAAGTCATGATGAACTCACAGTCTATTCTTTACAATAACACAACCTCACCATGAATCATGGTCAATCTAAATTTTATGAATATCTCAAATTTTATAAATTGAAATTAGATAAAATTTTTATTTATCGATTTATCTTAAGAAGTTCTTCAATCTAGAATAATGATATTTGATGAAGAGAATCATGATCAATGGAAAATTTAATTAAATTTGATGGCTATTCAACTTTTAACTTGATGATAAAATCTTATGAATTGATAATAAGTTGATATAAATGTGTAATGAACTAAGGCACTAAATTAATTTTAATATTAATTAATGTTGATAAAGTATTAATAATATTAAATTTCCTTAATATATGTAGTGGAAGTTGAGAAGAATTAATGAGCAGTGATGAAATATGAAAATATGCAAGAATAATTAGATGTAGGTGATGGAATAAATGTTCAAATTACATATAGAAACTTTATTGACTTAAAATACGAAGTTTTACATCATGTAGAGGCTCTTCAATTTATAGAAAAATAATGGGATCATACTAGAAAAGATGAACCAACACTACCTCATAACCTAGAATCATTTAAAAAGTGCAAAAATGGATGAATTAGAATCATTTTGATGTAAATCTACACATCAATTCATAAAAATCATAAAATAATATTTAACTTTATTACTTCTTCTTGTTCATAATTTAATTATCAAAGGGATACATAAGTCTTGAATGATTATTTTTAATGGATCTATGGTCATTTTCTTGGAAGATGAACAATTCTCCTTACATATCATTCTAATTTCAACATCAATGAATTTGTAAATTCTCGATGAATGAGATCATTTATTTAACTCTAATGTTATGTTGCACCAAGGCCTAATAGGAATTTATATATTAATGTAAATTTTCAAATGGTTTCTAAGTTATTAAATTTACAAGTTAATTAGTATGTTTATATGGTTTTAGAAGTGTTAAAGTTTGTTAAGGATTTATTAAGTAGTTAAGTTTTATTTATCATGCCTCATGGATGATTAATATTTAATTAATTCTTTCAATATAAATTTTGGGGTGTAACAATTTGGTATCAAAGCATGGCTTTAGATCACTAATTGAAGTTTTTTATTTTTTAACAAATGGAACCACAAAGATTAAGAAGATCTTCAAATGTGAACCAAATTTGGATCAAGTGTAGTAACATTTTCTGAAGACCCTTACTAGCTTGATAAATTATGTTAATAATAGTAGCAATGATGTTAACAATAATGAAGGTATTGTTGATAATAATCACTTAATAGGATAATTTATATAGCTTTTTTTTCTAATATTTAAGATCATTCAAGTAGAGAAAATATTCTTTTTTCCGTCAATCTATCATTATAACTTAAACCTTTTTAAAGATACCTTTCTTACTTTTCTTTTTTACTAATTGTAACACTAATTTCCTATCCTTTTTTCCTTCTTTGTATTTTTTACTTTTCATCACATACCTATCTTTCTCCTATTCAATTCCTTCTAGGTAGCATTGGTGATGAAGATCACTCCAAGCATCACAATCCAAGCTATGATGAATTAATGGATTACAACAATATTTCATTTTATTTTTATTTTTTTTGCATTTTTTGAAATGGCATGGTGATGGTAACATCTGATAAAAATGGTATCTACATTCAATGGTAGCTAGTAGACATTTTGGATGCGTATGGATGTATCTAAGATATCAAAAAGCTAGGAAATAACTTTTATGCTATTAATATTGGCTATTCATCCATGCTATAGTTTACTTTAGAGCTAGACCATCAAACTTAGTGGCATATAATTAATATCAATCAAAGTTTATTAAATAACATGATTTGCAGGTGCTATTAATATTGGCTAGTCAATGATGATATAGGTAACTTGGGAGTGGGATCATCAATCTCATATTCATATAGTCAATATCAAACCTAGGTGATAGTGGCATATATAAGCTATTGTAGCTATAAGATTGATACTATTCATAATTTAATCTAATAGTTAGTTCATAGCATTTAACATTCATGAGGATTAGCCTAGATATATGAGGTATTACACCAAATAGTCCTTTATGGCTAAATAAGTTAGTATCAATCTTCTAATTATTTTCATGGCTGATCCTATAAAATCATGATAGTTTGATTAGTATGTAAAATTCATGGATTAATGCTAGAATATCTCATTAACAATTATGTCAATGATTTTGATTCATAGATAAGGTTAATTATTATGTTTTTTATTAATGGTTTGGTTAATCAAAAATTGCTATTAATACTAACAATGTCTTATACAACATAAATTTTATATTTTAGTCTTATTCTAGAAACCTTCAAGATGGATTTCCTATATTTTTAAGGTGTTATAACTTCTTACATATGATTTCAAGCACATTTAGTGAAAGGCTTTGGAAATGGTCAAAGAGGAGCTAGAAGGATTAACATTAGATAAAGGAATTTTTTTTTATATGTTTCATTTTATGTTTTGTTTATTCAATGGATTTATAATTTAACAAAGAATATGGATCTTTTATTTAACTCTAGTATTCTATTGAAGAAGTCCTAATTGAGCACTTTTAAATTAATGTAAATTTTAATGTGATTTTTAGGTTATTAGGTTTTTAAGTTTATTATTATGCGTATATGATTTTATAAGTATTAAAAAATTGCCTATATATTAAGTGATTAAGTTTTATTTATCATGATCCATGGATTGTTAATTTTCAATTAAGTTATTCTAAGTATAAATTTTGGAATATGACATTTAACATCCCCTTGAAATAACATCATACTATTATAAGTAGTGATAAAATGTTAATAATTCAACTACATTGACACATGCCCATAGACATAGCCTCATCAACGCATCATTAGATGCGTTAATGCATATGTGTCAAAACTAATCCTCCCAAAGCCTATATAAGTACATACCCTAACCACATTTATAGTACCTTGTTTAGTCTAGAAATCAAAGTCTTCCAATTTTCTTTCATAAGATCTAGCAAAATTTTTCTTTGAGAGTCTACAACATGAAGTGAATTAATTGTATGAAGTTTTATTTGAGTGCAAGTTGTACCTAGACACAACTGCATAAATAGAAATAAAATTGAGATTTTTATCTCCATTGTAGCACTTTGATTAGCTTAAGTTTACTTTCAATCATTTTACTTTGCATGCAGTTTATGTTTCTAAACATAAGTTCTTAATATTTTATTCTAAAGTAACATAAGTATGACCACTTCAAGTATAATAAATTGATACTTGGTAATCCCAGCTGTGAATACTTGGCATGCCCAGTAGTAAACACTTGGTAACTTTGTGGTATTAGTATAAGTTTAGGATATGTACAGAAAGTGGGATGGACACTCGACATTTAGGATAGTTTGGTCATTAATTATTTAAGGCTTAATAGTTCAACTACTTCTTCCCTTAATACATTTTAAGATAAAAAATAATAAAAATTATTAATACAAATATCTTATACCTCATTCACACCTAGTCATATGAAAAAGGTTAACACAAGTGATCATTGGTAAGGCATCGACTGGTAATCTCACGTTTTACCATTTAGGACATATGTTACTTAGGTAGAAGGCATTTACAAAATTTGACCAAATCATACATATATGATTTTGATTCATATAGAAGGGCATAGGGAATACCCACTATTCATCATTGGCATCATTACAAGGATGCTACTTGTATTTATGCATGCTAATTATTAGGATATAATGCATTTTCCTCAAGAAATAATAATATTTTATTAAAGGTACATTATAAAAAAGCAACTAAAATGTTTGCTACTCACAAGGCACCTATTGATGATCTTAATAAGCAACTTGATAGAACCAAAAAAATGCAAATGAGATACCTCAATATTTAAGGTTTTCTATGCTCATCCAAATACCTCTTATTCATATTTCACTTTTATTCTTCATCAGGATCAATACCTACATTAGAGATACTTGGAGGGAAACATTGTGTTACCTTCTAATCATTTAGTTTCCTTACTATCCATGGTAGTTCTAATGAAGCTAGGACTTGAACCAGTAGTCCTAAAATACCAATTGAATGAAAACCTTTATAGGGACTATCAACCAATAGAAGCATAACTTAGAAAGATAATCTCATGGAGGTCCACCATGAAGCCTCTAAGGGTAAGAAGATCCCAATCTTATTGACCTCATGATCAAAAAAGAAGAATAATGAACTTCCATTATGGTGATTTTAGTGCCAAGGTTTTTCTTCCTTAAGTGAGAGAAACATGACTTATCAATGGTTGCATTCAACCTTGATAAGGAATCAAGATAGGAAAAGAACTAGTCACAAAATCAAGGGAACCTCAAGGCCAAGGTTCCCTGGCCATTCATCAAAAGAATAATCAAGAGACGAAAGAATAAGGGTAATATGGAATAACTCTCATAGTCCTCAATCCTTATCATTCTCCTCATTGTCAAGATTTAACAAGAGGAAACATGACCAAGAGCAAATAAAAAATAATCAAGGCCAAGATGAAGATGACAAAAGACCCCATCATAGAAATGGAATGTAAGAGCATAGACAATGGTAAGAAGAGAAGGATCATCAAGAAAGAAGGCATAGAAGGCCACATCATAGCATGCATAGCCATGATAGGGATCATCATAAATATGATAAGTATGATGATCCAATTCTTGCTACAAGAATTATGATAAACATCTCTAAAATAGTTCATATTCCACTAAGCATCAAAGGGATAGCTAGATCAAATGACTTGATATGAATAACATCATTGATTTTGAAGAAGGTTGTAATGTTGATCGACAACATTATTTACAAGCCTTCCATAATGCATGTGTCTTGAAAAACATTGAAAATAAGTGAAAAAAGCTCAAACTATTTCCTTGGAAACTCATCAAGGAAACTAAACGTTTGTGCTAGTCCTTAGAGGTAGCATTAATCCATAGATGAAGTACAATATTAGAGCTATTTAATAATAAATATCAAACATACTCCAGGGTGACTAACTTGAGGAAATAAATTAAAAGATGAAAATAAGACAATCACAAATTCCTTACAATGAAAAGATGAAACACCACCAAATTTGGGCTATACCTAAGTGTCAACACAAGGCCACTTTCTGCAAATTTTTCTAAGTGTAGTCAGCCTAGTGGAGAGCGTAGTTAGCTCAAAAAACCAATTTTTTGCAATTTTATCTAAGTTTCATCATGAAGCAGGAAGCTACAAAGTTTTCTAAGTGTTGGGACTATGCTCTCCACTACCCCAAAATATAGTCAACTTAGTAGAGAGTGTAGTCAACACAATGGCCAATTTGCAAATTTTCTAAGTATCAAGTGAGCTATTGCAAAATTTTATAAGTGCTAAGACTATGCTCTCCACTTCCCTAGAGTGTAGTAAAGTGTAGTTAGCATGAGGGCCTAGTTTTTGTAGAAATTTTCCAACTGTTGGGGACTATGTTCTCCTCTACCCCAAAGCATAGTCAAGTGTAGTTAGCATGAAAGACTAATCTTTATAGATTTTTTTCTAAGTGTTGAGACTATGCTCTCCACTAGCCTAGAGTGTAGTCAAGTATGGTCAACTAGAAGCTAGTTTTTGCAAGCTTTGACAAGTGTTGGGACTATGCTCACCCCCAGTCAGGAGCGTAGTCAACCTTCCATGGAGAGCATAATTACCACATAGCCATTTTTGCAAAATTTTTCTTAGTGTTGGACTACACTCTTCCCTAGTCCAAAGTGTAGTGGAGTGTAGTCAGCCAAAATAGCCTCCAAAGACCTCCACAATGTAGCACCAACATTCAGCTCATCTTCAACTCACCTTCGACAAAAATAGTTAGTAAAATGCATCTTTGTTGTACATCTTTTTGTCCCCAAAATTATAACTATGTTCGATCCCATGCAAGATAGTGGAGAGCGTAGTCATGAAGCATAGTTCCCAAAGTTGCATTTTTTTGGTACATTGTATTCCTCTTAGTGCATATCCATGTAATTGGTAGTGTAGTCATAGTCTCGTAGTATCACAAAGTCTAGTAGATCATAGCAGAGCATAACAGCATCAGCCTCAGTGGAGAGCGTAGTTGGATGATAGTGTAACCCCAACCATCCCCTTTGCTACGTGGTGGTTACTCTACATTTTGCACTAAACCTAGCCCTATAAATACCCCCATCCTTAATATATTTGGGGTTGGTAGATTTGAGAATTATGCAAGTTAGCAAACTCAAAGGCACACAAACAAACTAGAGACAGGCAAAGTTGCACACTACTATAGCTCATCGTAGGATAGTGCATTCCACTACACACCATGGCAACTAACTTGGTAGGCATAGACGCCACAACAGAACATCAATCCTTATAGTCAAACACTACTGAGACTGTGACTGCATTGTCCACTATGCCTATTATACAACAAATATCTTCTTATCCCTTATGGAGTTAACTACACTCAACCCCATTTAAGGTGGCATTTCCATTCTCTCTCTCTCTTTCTATGCATTTTTAGCATTTTGACATGCATTTTCAACATTTTACTTATGTTTTCTACTATTTTGATGCATAGCTGCACATTGACACCTTCATTTTTTGACAAAAACCCTTAACTACACTCACCCTTGTTGACACCTTTAACACCACTCAAGCACTCAACACCATTTTGCATTAGCATCATAGCTAACTATGCTGCATCATGTTCGCATTTTGTAAGTCCCTATTTGATCGACAAGACCATTTAGAGCATCTCATCTGCATCTCTAGTAAGCCCTCACATGTACATGGGGTCAAGCTATGTGCCCATGGACCCCTTAGTGTTATAGCCATCAAAATTTTTGGTCACTATAGTTTTCTAGCACTAGAAGGAGGGCCAAACCATTTCCTCTTTTGGACTCTATTTATGGTTGTCTCACATTCCTTTTGCATCATTGTTGCTAGCTTTGTGCTAACATAGATCCAACACCCTTGTGGACCTATTATACATGTGGCAGTACCTAGATCTTAGGCCAACATAAGCATTGTCTACTAATTGGTAGGTGTAGGCTAGACCCCATCATTGGCTTCCCTAGAACCCTGCATAGCAACCTCAAAATACACATTCCCATAGTTAGCTAAATTTTTGGCATTCTCAATAGAAAGCATAGTTAGCTTTTAGCACAAAGAGAATAGTTAACCCTTAGCATAGAGAGCATAGTCTCTAGAGTTATCCACTTTTCCATAGTTTCCAAACTCAACCATTTTTCTATAGTTTCTAGAGTTAGCCATTTTCTACAAATAGCATAGTTAGCCATTTTTCCACAACTTTTAACCCACACACATGAGATCTAAACAACCTTCAACATCAATTTTGAGCACACTCACCATCTTGCCAACCCAACAAGAAAATAGGATTAACCACCCTACTAGTCCTACCATGGTAGAACCAAGGAAATCCCTTAGGTTGCATGGCCAAGACCCTATGTATAACATGATAAATGATGAACAATATTACTTTATCAATGCAAAGATCCAAGTGGGCCTATCTGTAGAACACTTAGACATGGAAGCAAAGTGAGGCTATGAGCTTTTCCATCAAAATGGATGGCAGTATAGCCCCTCCTCCATCAACTTCATCCTAATTACTGAACCCTATCGATGGATACTTGCCCATCTCATTTGAACAAGTGATCGTGAAGTAGGGATAGATTATGTGGAACCCTTGAAAGTAGAGTAGGACAAATTCAAAGATCGTTCCAAGCATGAGGACTCCTTCCGCACTATCTTCTAATGAATGACCCTTGATCTAGCCCTCCCATAGTCCCATCCACCTATCTTTCTTAAGATAATTATACCTTGACATCACCTTCTAGGGTAATGCCTATGGTAGTGGCACACTAGAAACAACAGACATGTCAAGATTCTCTATTGTCCATCCATTAACCTAACCTTCATGGCATTTTCACAACCTACCCAATCATCCCTACCAAAAGCAATCATGCCTACTCAGCCTTATGTTCACATAGTGCATGTCTCCTAGCTCCAAATTACTCAGGCATCTTACATCCTATCTATTTCATCTACATCCTTGGTAGTATTCCAACCTACACATGCATGGTTTTCCCTAATCACTAGGCCTATAGCATAGCCAACATAGCAAGCACCTCATATGGTCCCATAACCTAGAACTAGGTCATGGATCATGCAACTAGCATAGTGGGTAGCACAACCAACATAGCTTGCTACTACATCCCAAAAACTTGGGTCAAGCATTCCAACTAATCCAAACCTTAAGGAAAGAGATGAAGCAACTCAAGCCTACCTCCTTGGAAATAGTTAAGGTAGTGAACTTCTGCAAGGATGATCCCATAAGTCATGTTGTTCCACCACTAACTCTACCTACTAGAATCCTACTTCCCTAATTCACCAACTACAACAATGAAGGGGACCCCAATGCACACCTTGTGACATTCAAATCTAAGTGCCTACTACTACAAGCATGGCCACACACCATTATACGTGTTTTTTTATGTCACTCACTAGCAAGACACTAGACTAGTAATGTGCATTATCCTAGGGCTCTATCTCCTCTTTGGAGGATCTTCTGAGCTAGTTTGTTATGCACTTCAAGTACAACTTGGAGCCTAAAACCACCCTTGACCAATTGATGTAGATTAAGTAGGGCCATCTAGAGCCCATGAAAAAATTTATCCAATGTTATAGCACCTTATTGAACAAAATTCGAGAGCCCATAATAGAGATGCACCTCTTAGCCATCTTCAAGGATGTAGTTAACAACTACATCAAGTTGAAACTATACTACTTGGTCTTGTAGTATTTGAGCCAAGTGTTTGCCTAGACAAAGAGCATCTAGGACATAGCTAAAGCTAGAAAGGACCTAGCCTATGTGGCCTATAAAAACCTACATGCCAAAAATGACAATGACAAGGAAAAGTAAACAACAACCATAGAAACTATGGCCAACGAGGCAAAAAAGACTAACCCAAGGTTAATGGATACGCCACCCAAGGCACTAGCCAACAAAACAACTGCTAGCCCTAGCATAGCAACTAACCAACCTATGTCATTGGTTGCCATAGCACAAGCTACTCCAAGGCCAAACCTTGAGTGCAAGAACTACTCTAAGTATACCCCACTACCATTAAAACCTTTGGAACTATTGGACCAATTGTTGAAGGCTAGACATATCTAGTACAAGAAGATGTCTAAAGATGCTTGTAAAAGATATGATAGATATTGTGATCTCCTAAGGAATTCCTCGTTGGCAACATCAAATGAGCCACCAGTCCCAAAGCACTTTAGGTTGGATCAATTTTGTTGCTACCACTAGTTTCCTAGTCATAACATTGATTTTTGTATAGCCCTACAAGATGACCTCCAAAGGATGATTAACAGAGGTGAACTAGTCCTCAATGCTACCCACCTAGTTAGGCCTCAAAACAAATCTATGAGGATGTAGAACGATCCTTTGAACATAGACAATGCAGGCTATGTCATCAACACTATCAGCATTGATGGCAACCTAGAACTAACACAGCAACCATTTTTGATAAGGGTTTCCTTTGATAGTGTAGGGGTCCCCTTAGCCCCCATGGATTTGAGGCCCCCTTTCATTATCAGAGTACCACCTCAAGAACCTAAAATGTCTTTTGAGGTTAGGATCCCATCCCATGTTGCATTAATGATAATCACCTAGCCATCCTTCATGGTCAAGGTGCCACAACATGCTGGCTCCTCACCTACCTAGAGTCTGGTAGTGGGTAATACATCAATCCCTTCCCATCCAAGGGGAAATCCTACTAACAACATTAACAAACCCTCTAGGTGACAATCCAAGAGGTCCAATGAGCATCTCATGGACATGATGATTAGGCAACATCATGAGAAAAGAGTGCTCAGTCAACCCAAACCAATCCATTTAACTATAGTTCCCATGGCCAAGGTAATTGAGGAGGCCACCATCAGCAACTCGTAACTAAGAACTAGGCCCCTTGTGTAGGGTAATTTAGTAAAGCCCAAGTTGCCTCTTGGTGAAATTCATCTTTTAGGATGTATGGAAGAAGTCAAAGCCAGTAAGAGTGCAACTAATGGCAAAGACTTCACAGATGCATTAGCCCAAGTTAAGTAAGCGCTAAAGTAGAAGAACATAATGTTAAGTCTTTATGATCTAATTATGGCCTCATTTGCCTACCATGATGTGCTAGTGTGGATGTTGACCTCCATTCCTACGATGGAGGACATCCTAACAAATGAGAATTCCATCCACACTATGATGTTGCCTCCTACACTGCAGGAATCAAGCTCCATGCCCCTCACATTTCATGATGAGACAATCAAGGTCAACCTTAAGAAGGATGAGGTTATAATAGGTTCCATGTTCATCATCATATGTGTTGGGTAATGCAAAATTTGAAGGGTGCTTGTCAATGACAAGGTAGCAATAAACATTATCCCATACACTATCATCGATAAGTTAGGTCTCACAAACCAAATCAAACCAACAAAGACCACATGCCTAAAGTCCTTTAGTGGATCATGCATTGTTGTCAAGGGTATTATCACAATAGCCTTTGTGGTAGGAGAGTAATTCCCCACCATTGTAGAATTCATAGTCATATAGGATATGCCAAGATTTAATCTAATATTAGGCAAGCCTTGGTTGGCCTAGCTCTGGACCATCTCCTCCCTGATTCATCAAGAAATCCACCTTCCATATGAAGGTGGTGAATTTGTTATCCATGGTGATAACACAACCCTTCTGGCCATGAACAACATAGACATGGAGAAAGGGCTAGAGGTGGAATTTCCTGATGACATTTCTACAAAAAAGGATTAAGACAAAGCATGTGAGGTAGACCCACTTGAAAGCATAGAAGAAGCCACTAGCTTACTGGAGGATGCCCCAGGGGTAGAATTGCCCTTTAATGTAGCAAGTGTGGGTCAAGGAGACTACTGAATAGTACCAACTAGGCCCTATGCACTCCCTAATCTACACTGGGTTAGGAAGCAACTACGTGACTTAGGTGTCCCATTACTTTGAATTGTGCCAAGAACTTGCTTTCTATTTACTTCCCCACACCCTACATCCTACTCCCCATTTACATTGCATTAGCACTATAACATATTATTTGCATTCAATTTAATTGGTTAGCTTACTAGTTACATTGCCTACACATTCAATAGCTTAGTTTATATTTCTATCATTGTTACTTTAATGCATTTGCTTTCATGCATAGAAAACATCAAAACACATAAAAATCATAAAAACTAAAATTACAAAAAAAGAGATAGCAACATACTGGCCCAGAATGACATTAAACTACCACCTAGGCCTAGAATAGTCTTAAACTACCATACAACCTAGAATGGCTTAAAACTCTCATTACTTTTAATTCTATCCCTATGGCCTGCCATGGCCTTAAACTAGCATCAACCCTCCCACTATGGCCTTAAACTAGCATGGGGTTCACAATGGCCTAGTCATACTATCATTGCATAGTCCTAACCTAGCACATTAATTGATCACATTATAAGCATAGTAAGTGCATAGCATATGATCATATAACACATATTTAAAGGAGTTTACACATTACACATTACATATTGCAAATACATGCATTAGATATCATATGAATAGTAGTGCATAGCATGAGCAACATCATGTGGCAAAATATAGCCAAAATGCCCAATAGTAGGGGTACATTAGGTCATGCTCAACTAGTGGCACTAGGTGGAGCTGGAGGTTCTCCTTCCTCCACCATGTTGCTAGGGCTCGTAGCATCTCCTAGTACCTACTACCATAACCACAACAAATAGGTATAATTAGTAAGAAAACTTGTACTACACAAGCTAAGTCCAAACATGCAAAAAACAAACAAAGAAAAGCCTAACTTGAGAGGCTTCTGCATCACTGACTTCCAGAGGCAACTTTCCAAGGCCAACCTCCAAGCATTAAAGGATGTTAACCTTGAAAAGTTGTGTCTAGTCCTCCTGACCAAAGTCAATCCTTGAAAGGCTTTGTCTTTGTCCATGGAGGTCCCTGTAAGTGGCTCGATTGAGAAGGTAGTAGAAGAAGCCTCTCTGAAAGGGGTGATGATCTACCTCTCAAGAGAGCCACTCACCACCATACTCTACACAAAAAACTCATACACCTACCTTCTATGGGTCACGTCAAGGAACATCTTGAGATGGTGGCCTTTGGTAGACTTCTCTTTATGCCATCGTAGGTATGCATCGCACTTTTTATTATATTGGTGCTTATGGTTCCTCTGAGTTTTCCCCCACTGGTAGACCTTTATGCTACAATTTTTCCAATCTTTATTCTTTTGGGAAAGCAAGTTCATCTATAGCCACTACTCCATTAGCTCCTAGGTGGCCTCATTTTGCCTTTAAGTGTTGTCTAGTATCAAGAGTACTCTATCTTAGAGGTACACTAGGTGCTATCTCCTTGAGCTCTAGCCACTAAGAAATCATATGTGGATTGAAGACCATTGATTTTCATATCCTAGATAGCCACTCTCTCTTGTAGTTCATGCATGTGTTTCCACTAGTGCTCATTCAAGTGCCTGCAAACCCACAATCCTTTGCATAAGAAAGCATGCACTTGTTCTATGTTTCATATATGTCAACAAGACACCTAATCAACTTTAGAAGGGAGGTTAGGGAGGGCATCTACTTGGCCACCTTACCTAAATCCCACCAAAGATTAGGACCTACAAGCATGCAACAATCGATCAATCTTAGCCTAGAACTAAGCATACAAGAAATAGAGAAACATAAAGCAAAGCAACATTGCACATATTAAGCTCAAGATCTTCTTGTTGTATGTGGTCCACCATGTCCCCAACAATGCCTTCCATGAAGGTGAATTTATCAAGCATGTCTACCCATGGCTCCATGTGGTAGGTAGACATGAGATTGCTAGTAAGGATACTTGATGTTGTAACATAATGATGTAATTAGCATATAACCAAATAACTAAAGATGCTAGAACAAGAAAGCAATGATAGATGGAAATCCATGATAGTTACCTAGAAAGCCCTTAGGCGTGAGTGTGGGGGGTTCAAATAGCTGCACACCATCAAACAAGCTATCGAAATCACCTCCATTTTGATGGGGCAACTGCTCTTCCTCCAACTATCAAAGGACATCTACTGCCTTAGGTAACTCATCCCCATGAGCCTCCCCCTTCTCATCTTAAGGAGGTGCTTCTTCTACTACTTCCTCGACTGCTACTCCTACAACCCTCTCTATTGTCTCTGTAATTAACACATATCCATACATTAGCAAATTAGTACACATATGCACATTACTAGCATAATATAAAAGAGAAATATAAAAACATAAATATACACAAAGATACAATATATGCATCTAACAAGTTACACATACTAACTTGCAACCTTTGCATGCAAGCTTTGAAGCTTAATAGAGATCTTCTTGCTACTTGGCCTCCTAGCCTCAAAGGTAGCCTCCTTTGTAGGACATGACCTTTTAATTTTGGCCTTAGACAATCCCACCAGCTCTGCAATATAGTGATCCACCTTAGTCATGTCCCTAGTGTCAACTAGAGGACCCTTTCTTGCACTATAGCATGAGTAATGTGACTACCCCATGGGACCCTTAGTCATTATGGACCCTCTAGGGGATCCTCCATGCACATGGTCATGAATATGTGCTTAATCCATGGCTTAGACAACTACTCGTGGTCCTACATAATCCATTTCCCACCATTGCACACAACCAAAAGCTCCATGAACCTCTATAAGTACCCTACAAAGAATGTGAAGTGGACATGGGACCTTACTTGCAGGTTGAACCGTAGCTTAGAGATCTTTGTATGTAGGACAATGGTGATATAGGCAACCCAGTTGAACTTCATACCCTCTAGTAGCACCTCTTTCATCACCCATGCCTACTCCACCTCAAGGATCTTTCATTGAAAGAGCACTTCGGGAAGGCACGTGTGTAGAAAAGCAGGTAGAGCTCCCACAGCTCAAGCACAAGCACATTCATGCTTGATAACATAGTGACCCATTTTAGCTTATCCATGATCCTAGTAATAGAGAATGGCTCACAATTTAGCAATTCCAAAACTAAAGCCTTTTTTGAGCACTTTGGCATCAAACATTCCTATTCGTTGGCATATTACCCTTAGGTGAATGGCCAAGTAGAGGCCACTAACAAAGTCACTGTCAACCTCTTGAAGAAGATGCTAAGAAATAGCAAACAATGGTGGCATGAGCAACTACTATACACACTATGGCCCTACTACACAACATGCCAAATAGCAATAGGTAAGATGCCTTACAGCCTTGTTTCTGGATCTAAAGCAATTTTGTTACTTGAATTACAAGTTCCATCACTCTGAGTTATTCTCTTCAACTTCATTGATGAAGTTGAGAATAATGAGTTGAGAACCATAGACCTTGACTCAATAGAGGAGGAACACATATAGACACTTGATTGCATTAAATGGTACCAAGAAAAGCAAAGGCAACAACATCATCACAACCAACATCAGTGCTTGATCAAGAAAGGGGACCTAGTTCTCAAGGTCATTTATGAACCCATGAATAAATTCTCAACCAACTAGGAACGGCCTTTCTTGGTCACAAAGGCCTATGAAAATGTAGCATTCAAGCTCACTGATCAAGATGGGAATGAGTTTGCCAATTTGATGAATCATTTATACCTAAAGTCATACTATGCTTAGGATGCAACATCGCACATCAACAAAATGAGGTAAGCATTCATTTGCTAAAATGTTAAACTAGCAAATCATTCATCCATTATGACATTAAATTGGTAAATCATTTTTCCACTATGATGTTTAACTAGTAGATTAGCCCATCCACTATGACATTAAACTAGCATAGCACGTCTAATATAATGTTAAATTGGCACAAAGACAACACATCTGCTATGATGCTAAACTACCATAGCACACATCTACTATGATGTTAAACTAGCATAGCATTCATCTTCTACAACATTAAACTAGCATACCTTATTTTCCATGACATTAAACTAGCATAGCATTTGTCCACCATGACGTTAAATTAGCACCCATACCTCATGTCTGCTATGATGTTAAACTGGTATAGCTCACATCTGCTACAACACTAAACTAGCACATAACAGTCCACTGGGACTATAAACCAACACATAATGATCTTATAGAACCTTAAACTAGTAGGCTACCAGCTACCAAGACCTTAAACTAGGTTCGTGGTTAATTATGCATAGTTCTACAAGCCAGTGAGCAAGAATAACTCTAACTCCTTCCCCCTTTCCCACCACTCTTTCTACACCATGCAAGTGGGGATACTGTGTCTCAACATTGAGCACCTACAACTAGTGTAGCCTTGGGAGCACTTGTAGCATCATTACCCCCATGGTTTTTGCTATTTTTTTGAGCACCTACCATTAGTTTGGCCTTTGGAGAACTTGCAACATCATCACCCCCAAGCTTTTTCTGGCTTTTTGAACACCTGCAACTACTATAGCCTTTGGACCACTTGCAACATTATCACCCCTGGTACTTTATATGCATTCTTTGTTGTGTGTTTTTCTTGTCTTATAGGAGTTGTTTTTGCAAGATGAAGCCCTGAGGTGGTTACGAAAAGGTACATCTCATCGCAACAACAAGTCACCACATTGCTCTAATGTCCATGATTGGACTAGCTAAGCCTCTCAAGAGTACACATCCCTATTATCCTATTATAGCCTACCTACACCCATCCCCATGTCTTCATAACCTTGCATTTGCCTGCATATTTAAGATTGCAAGCCCCTTTAATGCATACGTGATGTGAACATATTGTACCCTTTGCAAGTGAAATTGTGGAACCCAAAGTGGACATAACATAAGTTGTTCCATAGGGAACCTCTATTGGTTGGTCAAAGCCTAGCTAGATATAATAGAAGTTAACCCTATCAGGAAACACCTATCCTACAAATGGGATGCGATTTCACAAGCATCAAAGAAAAGTCCATCCAGTGGCACATAGTACATTTGATGGAAAGCCCTCCATAATTAGCATTTAGAAATGTGTAGAACCCATAGTATGTTCACCTTGTAGAAAAAAGATCAAAGTGGGAAAAACTTATTACTAGGAAAATTAGCAATGTTGCAACTAGTCTAGCCCTAAATCCACATTAACTCTCTCATGAGCACTCCAATGAGAGGTCAACATTTTAAGGGGAAAGCCACCCTGGTGCTATGGTCACCATCAACCATGCTAACTCTACATCCTACATCATGACATCTTCTTTGCATTTCATCCCCCCTCTTACCCCTAGCACATTATCAATACCTTATACTCCCAGCATACCACTATCCATGTAATGACACTCGATTAGGTACTGATGAGTGATGTTGGTGCCAATCCTGCTATTGTATTTTGCAATTCTTTGTCAATGTCTCTCAAGCCACTCCTCCAAATCTCAACAAAGAGGGGCCAATGAAACATCATCAAATATGGGCTACAACTTCTCAACTACAAATTTTCCTAAGTGTTAGCATGAGCCCACTTTTTGCAAATTTTTCTAAGTGTTGGAACTATGCTTTCCACTACCCCAAAGTGTAGTTTGCCTAGTGGAAAGCATAGTTAGCTCAGAAAACCAATTTGTTATAATTTTTTCTATGTATCATCATGATGTAAGAAGCTAAAAATTTCTCTAAGTGTTGGGAGTACACTCTCCACTACCCCAAAGTGTATTCATCTTAGTAGAGAGCATAGTCAATGCAAAGGCTAGTTTGAAAATTTTATAAGTGTTGAGACAACACTCTCCAGTTCCCTAGAGCATAGTCAAGCAGAGTTAGCATGAAGGCCTAGTTTTTGCAAACATTTTCTAAGTGTTGGGACTACACTCTTCACTACACCATAGTTTAGTTGAGTTTAGTCATCATGAAAGCCCAATTTTTTCATATTTTTTCTAAGTTTTGAGACTATGCTCTCCACTAGCCCAGTGCATAGTTAAGTGTAGTTAACTGAAAGCTATTTTTTGCAAGTTTTAATAAGTGCTAGGACTATGCTCATCCCCAGTTGGAAGCGTAGTCAGCTTTCTGTGGAGATCATAGTCAGCACATAGCCATGTTTTGCAAAATATTTCTAAGTGTTGGACTACGCTCTCCCTTATTCTATAGCATAATCAAGCGTAGTCAGCTAGAATAGCCTCCAAAGACCTTGACAACATTACATCGGCATTCAGCTTACCTCCACCTCACCTCCAACAAGCATAGTTATTAAAATTTAACTTTTTTGTATTTATTTTTATTCACAAAATTGTAACTATGCTCAACTTCATGCAAGAAAATGGAGAACATAGTCCTAGAGTGTAGTCTTCAAAGTTGCATTTTTTCCAGTACATTGTAGTCCTCTTAATGCATATACATGCACTTGGTAGTGTAGTCATAGTTTTTCAGTCTCATAGAGTCTAGTAGAGCATAATAAAACATAACACCATCAAAATTAGTGGAGAGCGTAGTTGAATGTTAACATATACCCAATCGTCCCCTCTACCATATGGTAGTCACTCTACATTTCATGCTAAACCTAGCCCTATAGATACCACCACCTTCAACATATTCATGGTTGGAAAATTTGAGAATTAAGCAAGTAGTAAATTCAAAGGCATACCAACAAACTGAAGAGAGGTAAATTTGCACATCACTATAGCTCATCACAATACACTATACACTACGGTGGCCAATCCGATAGGCACAAACACCATGGTGGTCATAGCCAGACATCCCTAAGACTATGAATACACTGTCCACTATGCTTGTTGTACACCACGTACCTTCTCATCCTTTCTGGAGTTAACTATGCTCAACCCCATATGGGGTGGTGTTTCATTCTTTATCACTTTCTTTTTGTGCATTTTCAACATTTTTATTTGCATTTTTAGCATTTTACTTGTGTTTTCTATTATTTTCACATATAGCCATGCATTGACACCTTTGTTTTTTAGTGAAAACCCTTGACTATGGTCACCCCTATTAACACCTTTAACACTACTTAAGCACTCAACAAAATTTTTCATTAGCATTGTAACTAACTACGCTACAAATCATTTGCATTTTGTAAATTCTTGTTTGATCAACAAGATCATTTAGGGCACCTCGTCTCTACCTTCAATAGGCTCTCACATGGATGCAGGGTCAAGCTATGTGCCTATGGATCCCTTGATGTTCCAATCATTGATGTCTTTAGTTGCTACAAAAGGCATTACTCTCTTCTACACCAATGCTCAGGCCATAATTTTTCTCAAAGGGAATAGCTTCACTACATGATAGATGGACTTAGGAATAAAATTAAAGAGACTCTTAATGTTTATGTACAAGGGAGATTTTTAGAAATACAATTTCATCAAATCTAAATGCTTATTTACTAAGTGGCCAAAGAAAAAGAAGAACTAAAAATAGAGAAAGTACATAGGAGTATAATAGAGATACCTTCATTTGCAAAAGGGAGGTATGTTTTTGTGATCTTGAGGAGGAAGCACCATTGGAGGAGGTGGTATAAAGAAAAAACTTGCCTATACAGAAACAGATCATGAAAATATCAGCTAAGATGGATAAAATGTAGGACTCCTTATTTGAAAAGTTCCAAACTACTTTAAAAATTATGAAGGAGAAAATGAAGCAAGGAAAAAGAAACAAAGATAAAAGAATAAGAAAGGATGCATGAAAGGACTACAATTAATAGAAGGCTAAGGTTGTGGTAGTTGATGAGGTTGTAGATTCTAAAATAGAAGATGAAGGATGTAATATCTACCAATATGAACATTCCAAGGGATGTTGCTCAATATTGTAATACCAACAAGAATTTGGGGTTTATGCATTGAATCCAAATTTTACTAGAAGGAAACCACCTAGGAGATTGTCATATCCACAAGGTAATTATGGATAAAAGATCCACCAACAATAGTATTATTCAAGTGAAGTGTCACTTCAACCTCAAGACTATTATCACAAATGGCAACACCCAAATTTATGAGGCATTCTATCAACAAGGTAGCAATACCCTTACTGCCAACTAAAATCATATGGATATTATATTCAACAACCTATGTCTTCTAATGACTCTACAAGCCATACTTATTTTTTTCATTACTAATACCCCATAAACATCATAAACCTACTTGTCCACAAGTTGATTCTTCTTCCACTTCACTACTTATTATCCACCACAACACTCTACATCTCATGCCTGCACTCCTTTACCATCTACACTACCTATGCAAGGTGAGATGTTATTGTAGTCTTAGCAAAACAAGGTCTTGTGAGCTGTGAATTTATAACTAGATGACAATTCAAGAAATTCTAAGCATAAGTATCAAAAAAAGAACTTTCTTTAGGCCCAATATTCCATCAAAATCCCTACAAACATTTATGCTATGAATCCTTATCAAACTACTCTAGAGATAATCACCAAGCTGCCTTCAAATAAAATATCACAAAATGTACACATTGTCATGTTAACACATGTTGTTATAGACTAGATAAATGTAGAACACCTTCCTAGGAAAATAATTGATTCTAGAAGTTCTCTAATTTATTTGTAGATTATAGGAAATGATCCATGGAAAGATCTACTAAATTTAAGTACTAGTGTGAACTTAATTTTTCAAGAAATACAAAAAGCTTTAAAATTTCCTTCACTTAAAAGTGTAACATTAGGTTAAAGCTTGTTGATTAATTCAGCATCATTTCCTTGGAATTTTTGGAGGACATTATAATAACTATATATGGATTATCATATCTAGTTGTCTCCTTTATTATTCATGTAGACAACTATAAAGGGGACTTTCTAATTATCATGGGAAGGGCTTGGCTAGGTATAATGGTTTCCAAGTTAGGAATCATAGATCTCTACTTGGAAATTTCCAACGAAAATAAATTTAAGAAAATTAAGAAGAAGAGGGTTTCATGCATCACATACATTAACATAGGGTGCCATTACTTGTAGAAAATATGGGCCATAAAAAGCACACCCATTAGAATCAAGCAAGAAGTATACCAAAACCACAAACATTCAAAGGTACCTATATGTAGCAACCATAAAATAAGAAGATATTCAATGGCTAACAATAGATGATAGCTCTAGTTCTATAATCCTCACAAGTGCTTACATTGAGAAGATGGACAAAATGGAGTATATCAAGACCCAAAATTTCAAAGTAGAATATAGAAAAGTAGAAATGGATTGGGAAGAGTTAGAAATCCATGATACTTCTAAAATAGAGCCCTTTGAACTAAAATCTTTACTGGCATCACTAAATTATGCATTTCCTGATAATGAAAAATCGATAATCATCAATTCCTAGCTCACTAAGAAATAGAAGGAAAAGCTATTAAAGATAGTAAATAGATGACCAATAGCCTTTTCTTGATCATATGATTAATTAATAAAAATAGATTCATGCATATGCTAGTATGGAATCTATAAAAACTCTACTATCAAACCTAGGAGGTAGCTATAAAGGAGATTGAATCCAAAATTAAAACAAGTTGTTAAAATGAAGTTGAAAAACTTATGAAGGTAAGATTCATCTATCTAGTTATAGATAGAAATTAGGTAATCACACTTGTTATTGTACCAAAGAAAGAATAACAATAAAGATTCTATATAGAATTCATGCTAATGAATATGGTTATGTTCAAAGATCATTTTCATTGTCATTCATGGACCAAGTATTGGACATAATTGCAAGGCATAGCTATTACAATTCTCTAAATGGGTATAATGGTTATAATCAAATAAAAATTACTTCAAAAGACTATGTCAAAACAACTTTCAAAAATATTTTAGGGACTATTACATATAAGAAGATGTTCTTTGGTTTACGTAATGCTCTTGCAACCTTCCAATATGTGGTTCTAAGTATATTTTTAGTAGCAGATTAGAAGTGATATGACAGTATTCATGGATGACTTCTCCACCTATGGAGTTGATTTTGAGAAAGAATTTGACCATCTTTAATAAGTACTAAAATGGTTCATGAAGATAAACTTGTGACTCAAATGGCAAAAGAGCCACTAGATGGTCCAAGAAGACATTATTTGGAAGCATAGAATTTTAGAAAAAGGAATTGAGATGGACCCTTGAAGAGTGCTTTATTGGTGAGATATGTCATGTAATTAGTATCCATGACTTCACTATTGAATCTACATTCATTGCTATCTTTGTGAATAAATTTTCATTACAAAATTAATCAAATATTGGTTCATAATTTTTCTAGATTTCTCATTTTATCCTTGATAAGTGATTTACTACAACATTCTCAGTTCTTTTCTTAACAATAATTTTTATGTCAAACTCTTACAAGATAATGAGCCACCCTATCAATCTTGGAATTACCATTGGTTTATTTATCAAAAATCTAGTATCATTGTGATCAATATGAACATAAATGGAGTAGCCAAGTACATAGTGTCTAAATTTCTCAAGTGCATACACCATGTCCATAAGCTCCTTTTCTTTGGTGGTATAATTAAGTTGTGCCTTGATGATACTTCAACTAATTTAGTGTATAAAATAAGGTCTTTTTTATCATTAAGTTGAGTTAATACTGATCCCAATGCATAGTTTGAAACATATATCATAATGTAGAAAGACCAATCCAAAGCTTGAAAGATTGGTATTTCAATCAATTTTTATTTTAAGGCTTCAAATGCTTTCTCACATTGCTCCATCAACTAAAATGGTAGATCTTTATTTGTCAGTCTAACTAGCGATTTTGCAATCTTTGAAAAGTTTTCAATAAATCTCTTGTAATATCCTATATGATCAAGAAATGATCTAACATCCTTAACAATTTATAGCCTTTGACTAATATTTTAAATGACTCTAATCTTTTCTAAATCTAACAGTGTTTCTTTATGAGATACTTAAGGTCCTAGAACTATATCATCTTAAACCATTATGTGGTTCTTTCTCTAATTAACCTTTATATGGATTTAACATATCTTTTTAAAACTTGCTCTATATAGTTCAAAGCTTTTTAACATCTATATCATATGTGAAAAAATTATCCATAAATACTTCAAATCTATTGCTAATCTACTTTTGGAAGATGCTTAGTACAAGTCTCTAAAAGGTAACAGGGGCATTACATAAGTAAAAGGGCATTTTCTTGTCTGTAAATGTCCTCCATGGATTGGAGAATGTGGTCTTTTCCTCATCTTATGATGCAATGAAAATTTAGTTATACCCACTATATCTATCTAAGAAACTATAATACTAGTGTCTTGCAATGGTGTCCAGGACTTACTCAACAAATTATAGAGGGAAATCACCCTTGAACATCATCATGTTCAATAATTAGAAGTCAATTCTGACCCTCCACTTGCTAATTTTCTTTTGAACAATGACTATTGAGCTAACCCTTTCACTATTCACTATGGAATAGATGAACCTAGCATTTAATAGTTGTTTTAGTTCTTGTTTGATAACTTCTTTAAGTTTGGGATTTAATCTTCTTTGAGGTTGGTAATAAGGTTTAATGGCTAGATCTATATAGATTCAGTATTGATAGATGCATGGATCAATACCAATGATTTCATCATAGGACCATGCAAATGTAGTTGACCATTTATTTTCCACTTTGAATACTTTTCTATTTTTCTCTTCATTAAGATTGGCATTTATAATTACTAATTTCTTATTGTTTAGGAAAGCATACTCAAGTGCATCTGGTAGGCCCTTCAATTGATAGTTTTTTTTATATTTTATATAATCCTTGGACAACTCCTCACATGAATATGATGTTTAACTTGAACAATCATGCATCATCCACCATGCATATAGACTTATTGTGATGAGATTATGCAAGGTCACATTAGGCATAAGCCTATTTTGGGGAGGATCCATTGAAATATCTCTTGGTTTTCTTTAGGTTCAACCCTATAACCATGAGCCTCATTTTTATCCTGATAATCTCAATAGCCTACATCATCTAGTTTTTCTTCACTTTGGCATAAGAAACATCTTCAAATTACTCATCCCATATGATCATAATGCTCCAATTCTATCAATAACACAATTAACAATATTTTTACCATGTTTTTCTATCATTTTGAGCTTTTATTTGGCTCTTGTTTCAACCCCAATCTCATTCAAAATTTCTCAATATCTTAAGTTAAAAAATACCTATGAATAGCTATGTTAATGCATTCTCATCAATGTAGTTAGATTATTCAATGCATCTCCATTAACGTGATACAAAAATCCTATCAATAAACTTGATACTTAGCTCATTTTTTCACATTCTCTTCTAAATGCATGACAAGTTTTTGAAATTTTTTAGAGCTTAGGACCTTCCAAGAGCCATAACTTATCAACAGCTTATTCATTTTTACCTATTCTTTGATCCTCAAGCTTTAAAATATATGCTTTAAGTTATGAAGGTATCAAATGCTAGGTTTTCATAGGGAAATTTTTTGAAAATTTTTGAAAAAGTTTTCTAGCATCCCATGAATAAGATATTAAAATAATATTAAATTAATGTTTATAATAGTCAATATCAACACTCTATTAACTTTTGGTATGGCAAAACCTTAAGAAAAATAGAAAATATAGAATGTTTGTGTATAATTGATTTTACATGTACATGAATAAGAACTTCACAAAGAGAGCTAAGAATTCAAGGAAACAAGATCTATGGTGAGATGTCAAAATGAAGACTAAGTGGACTATATGATAGCATAGATGAAAACAATGTCTACAAATCAAGTGAAGATTCTCTAAAGACTATTGAGAAGCTCACAAATCATAAAAGTACCTCAAACACCAAATTGCAAAAGTGAAGTAGATCTCTTCAAAAAATAGCAAACATCTATCTCACATAGTAGATGTCTATAGGCATATGTCTCACTTTTTAGGTAGACATCTCTCTTGCATTGAGAACTATCGTAGGTAGACATCTAAATGTTGAAGTAGACATCTATACTAGCCATTTGGCAGCCATTGCATAAAATTCAAGGAGTTTTTTGAAAACTCTGAGGCTATAAGACAATGTCAAAATCTTGGAAATTATGCAAGCACTATTCACACAAATTCCTATCTTTGGCTATTCCAAGAAATATTATTCTTTCTCTTCATTGTAACATAATTTTTCTTATTTTAATTATACTAAGCTTCAAATACAAGGAGATGTAAATTTAGTTATGCTCTTTCCTTATTCTTTTCCTTCTTTCTTATAGGCCAATGGGGTTGATATGCTTATTGCAGGAAGACATCCTTGTTGAGCTTGTTGGGATCCTATAGGATTGAGTTGTTTTACAATGTTATAACACTTTAGTGCAGATCTCAAGTTTGTAAAGGATGTGGAATCATCTAAGCCACATTTTGAACTTGTCGAGACCTTATAGGATTGAGTAGTTTTGAAAATAACAAAACACTCTAGAGCATAACTCAAAGCTTTTACAAGTTATGATTCTCTTCAAACCACATTTTGAAGAAATAAAGATAAAAAATATGCATGGATTCTACCCTCTAAGCATGGATGTATCAAAGTTGGGAAACCATGTAAAATTTGTGTTTTTGTAACTAGTACATTTTTAAATTAGGGAACTTATTCAACCCCCCATCTAAGTTCTTGATCCACAATTAGTATTGAAGCCTAGTAATCTCACATGGATCACTCAACATGAACACATACGGGGAAACTAATATAAAATCACTAGAAGCTAATAAATTTAAGTAGATAAATACAATAATATGCTTCATCAAAAGCATCTTGAAGATTTGCATTCAAATCCTTTGCTACATAACTAAAAGTAAACTTTATATCCTCTCTTGTACATTCAATTGGATATGTAATGGAAGAGGCCATATGGCCTCCAAAAGAGATTTTAACTGCAGGTCCAGCACTATTTATAACAATTTGGATAAGAAAATAAGTCCAAAAGATGCATCAAAAGCTACTCATCATCTATATCCTAAATTGACAAATCAAGAATCTATTGAGGATTACAAATATCATCATAAAGGAGATGAAATCTCCTTCAAAGAAAGGTATGAGTTTCTTTGTAATGAAATTATTTCCTTTCAAAGTCTATGTTTTAAAATGAAATAAATATTACATGACAAGAAGACAAATATTTCAACTCTTAATTCAAAATGTTTCTATCTTAAGAAATAAAACTTAGACCTAAATGTTGAGATTCAAAGGCTAACCAATGTTATTGAGCAAATTAACAGGAAACTTTTAGAGAAAACACTTAAAGACCAAGAGCAAAAGGATGTACACATCAAGGCTTATTTAGATTATTCAAGAGGATGTTCTTCTATGTTTGGCAATATAACATGATTTAAGACCTTAAATTAGTTCTATCATGGAAAATTTGGACGTGTTTTTGATTTTTTCCATCTATGGATAAAACAATACAATTGATCTTTTCAAAAATAGCTTTGGCAAGGTGCCTTGTAGGGAAAGAAAGTTTGAAACTAAAAAGAGAATAAATTTGAACAAAACATGATGGCTAAAGCTGCTCTCTCTACTGTTAAAACAACAACATGGTATATTGATAATAGTTGTTCAAGACATATGACAAGAGATAAATCCCAATTCATACATTTTTCAAAATATAATTGTGGGCTATCACATTTGGAGATGACATGGAAGCTCCTATAATAGGTATTAGTACTATAGAAGGGAAAGGTAATAATCAACCTATAGTAAATAAAGTTGTCTTTGTTAAAGGGCTAAAGCATAATCTTCTCAATGTTATTCAACTTTGTGATTCAAATTTTGATGTTAATTTTTTAAAAGAAACCTGCAAAATAAAAGATTAAATCTCTAGAAATACTATATAGAAGGAACTAGAAAGACAAATGTTTACACCACTATATTTGAAGATAATCTTAGTCTTAAATCCAAGTGCTTGATCAATAATACAGATGATCCTCATATGTTTCATAGAAAGTATGCCACATAAACAAAAAAATTCTTCAAACCTTAGAGACAAAGGAAATGGTTCATGGATTAAATAAACATGATGATTTCAATCTGAACATCTATGAAGCTTTTCAAAAAGGAAAAAAAAACAAGGGTAAGGTTTGGTAGGAAAATTGCATCTCTACCTCTTGCCCCTTAGATTTACTTCATATGGATCTAGGTAGTCCTTCTCAAATGCTTAGTTTGGGAAAGAAAAGGTATTTTCTAACCATTGTTGATGACTACTCTTATTTCACTTTGGTTGCCCTTTTATATCACAAGCATGAAGTATTTGATCATTTCCTAAGAATTTGTAATTATATACAGAAAGGAAAGTCTATGGTATCAAAGTCATCAGGATGACAATGGTGACAAATTCAAGAATGCTAAATTTGAATGATATTATCAATTGAATGTCATTCTTCATCAATTCTCTATGACAAGGACTCGTCAACAAAATGGTGTAGCTAAAAGGAAGAATAGGATCTTAAATGAAATGGAGAGAACTATATTGAATGACAAAAATCTTCCTTACCATTTCTGGGCTAAAGTGATTAATACTACATGCTATGTCTCCAATAGAGTACTAGTAAGAAGATTCATCACTAAAACTCCCTATGAATTATGGACTCGTAGAAAACCTTTAGTTGGTTATTTTAATGTTTTTGGTTCTAAATGTTATATTCTTAATTATAAAGATGCCTTAATAAAATTTGATCCTAAAAGTAATGAAGGCATTTTCTTAAAATACTCTTACATTAGTAGGGCATACAGAGTCTTCAAAAAAAGAACTAATGTTGTTGAAGAGACTATAAATGTTAAAATTGATGATAATGACATTACTTCTCCATAACCTGATGACGAAGTAGTTTCTATTCAAACATTATCTAGTACCGCCCAAGTTCAAATTGATAAATATTAAAAAATAGATAGCGAACATGAGGAGCATGAAGATGAATGTAAGGATATATCTCCACTTCTACCTAAAATTCCTAGTCTTAGTAAAACACACTCTCTCAATGATGTCATTGGAAAAATACAAGATAGGATTTGTACTAGGATCCAAACTAAGAAAATATGTGCCTATGCTACATATCTTTCACAACTAGAATCCAAAAACTTCAAAGAAGCTAAAGAAGAATAAGGATGGATTTCCACTATGTAATATGAACTAAATCAATTTACTAGGAATGATGTATTGGAATTGACTCCTAAACCAACCATAAATTAATTATTGGCACAAAATGGGTTTTTAGGAACCAAAAAAATGAAAATGACAATATCATTAAAAATAAAGCTAGACAAGTCACAAAAGAATATAATCAACAAGAAGGGATTGATTATGATGGAAAGTTTGTTCCTATTGAAATAATTGAATATATTAGACTTCTTTTGGCATATGCAAGCATTAAGAACATCAAGCTATATCAAATGGATGTGAAAAGTTCCTTTCTAAATGGGACCATTCAAGAAGATATATATGTTGAACAACTTGAAGGATTTGTAGATCCCATTATTCTTGATCATGTTTTCAAGCTCAAAAAGGCTCTCTATGGACTCAAACAAACTCCTAGAACTTGGTATGAAAGACTCTCACAAGACCTTATATCTAATGGGTTTAAAAGAGGTAGAGCTGATGTTACTTCATTTCTTAAGAGGGAAGGTAATGATTTACTTATTGTTCAAATTTATGTTCATGATATTATTTTTTATGCTACTAATAACATTATGTGTAAGAAGTTCTTAGATCTCAAGTGATCAGAATTTGAAATGAGCATGATGGGAGAGCTTAACAATTTCCTTAGATTCCAAATCAATCAGACAAAAGAGTGAACCTTTATTTTTCAAATGAAGTACATCAAAGATCTACTACTCAAATTCAACTTGGCAGAAGTAAAGGTAAAAAAAAATCCTATGGAAACAAACTTTAAGTCGACCAAAGATGATCAAGGAAAATTTGTTGATCTCAAGCTTTATAGAGGTATGATAAGTAGCCTACTTTATTTAACTACTAGTAGCCCAGATATCGCATTAAGTGTAGGAATCTATGTAAGATATCAAGAAAATCAAAAAGAATCTCATATAAAGGCTATTAAATAAATTTTTTATTATTTAAAACGTACTGCTAATTGGAAACCTTAGTATCCAAAGGATTCCCCACTTAATCTTGCTAGGTATTATGATGCCAATTGGGCAAGTTGTTCAAATGATTATTAAAGCACTAGTGGAAATTAATTTTCCCTAGGAAACAGTCTTGTCTCTTGGGTAATCAGAAAGCAAACATCCATAGCACTTTCTACTATCTACGCTGAGTACATTTCAACTAGAAGCTATTGTACATAATTTTTTTGGATGAAAGAAACACTTAAAGATTTAGGAATAAAATCCCAATCTACACCAATTTATTATGACAATAGTAGCACCATCAACATGACAAAGAATCCTATCCAACATTCTCATAGTAAATACATCAAAAATCATCACCATTTTACATGAGAACACACTCAACTTGGACATGAAA
This sequence comes from Gnetum montanum, assembly GCA_015680685.1. Classification (NCBI taxonomy): domain Eukaryota; kingdom Viridiplantae; phylum Streptophyta; class Gnetopsida; order Gnetales; family Gnetaceae; genus Gnetum; species Gnetum montanum. Next base: position 466,682 of record MNCI01006420.1, read on the forward strand.
AGTTAGAGTTTATTGGAATAGAAAATCAACTTGCAGATCCCTTCATCAAGCCTCTTGATGAACAGTAACTAAGTGATTTCTATAAAGACATGGGGATAGAACATTTTCCCATTAAGTTTCTCTATTAATTTTCAATAAATCATAGCTACTATTAAATATCAAAATGCCAAATAAATTGAATATATTTAGGAGAATTTTTCTAGTCCTTTTGTTGATGTCCGAAAAGGAAAAGAAATTAGATTAATCATTTTTTGGGATATTTTAACCCATTTTCCTATTTTTTGGACATCACCAAAAAGGAGAAGATTATTGACCTTTTAGTATGTCAAAACCTTAAGGAAAATAGAGAATGTAAAAAATTTTTATGTAATTGATTTTACATGGCCATGAACAAGAACTTCATAAAGAGAGCTGGGAATTCATGGAAATAATATCTACAATGAGATGTCAAAATGAAGATGAAGTGAACTAAATAAGATCATAAATGAAAATGAATTCTACAAGTCAAGTGAAGATGTATTAAAGACTTCCAAGAAGCCCATAGTGCATAAAAGTGCCTCAGACTCTAATGTGCAAATTTGGAGAAGACATCTTCAAAAATAGCAAACATCTATTTCACACAATAAACATCTACAAACAAACATCACACTCTTCAAGTAGACATCTCTCCTGAATTGAGGGCTATCTTAGGTAAATGTCTAAAACTTTGAAATTATGCAAGCACTATTCACACAAAGTCCTATTTTTGGCTATTCCAATCAAGTTTATTATTGCTCTTCATTATAGCATCATTTTTTTATTGTTATTATGTTGAGTTTTAACTACAATGATCTATAAATTTATTTATACTCTTTCATTGTTCTTTTTCTTTTTTTCTTCTAGCCCTATGGGATTGATGTGCTTCTTGTGAGAAGACATCCTTATTGACCCTTGTGGGATCCTATAGGATTGAGTTGTTTTGTAGCATCAAAACACTCTAGTTTTGAGCTTAATATTTTCATGGTTGTGGGATCTTCTAAACCAAATTTTAAAGAAACAAAGTCCAGAGATATGCAAATATTTCACCCTTTTAATGTGGATGTACCCAAGTTGGGGAACCACATAAAATTAGTATGTTTTTGTTTCTAATTCATTTTTAAATTGAAAAACATTTTTAACCAAACTTTCAAGTTCTCATTCCACACACTTAAACTTCTTCAAATTATGAATAAAATAATACCCTACATCTCTGATCATAAGTAAGAACTTAATGCTAAAATTGTAACTTTTAAATAAAAAGCTTAAGTTGATCAAACTAAGAAAGTGATTTGAATAAAGTACAATTATATCTAAAAAAGAATAATCTTGGGTTATGTTTGTAATTGTAGATGGCACCTAAGTGAGGACTGTATGAAGGAGGGCCATAATAGCCTACAAAAAAGAAACCTTACAATGGAAGAGGATAATAGTAGCAACTACAATAACAAATCCAACAACAAATAGTTGAGGCAATGCATTGTGGACCTTTTGGTATGTCAAAAAATTAAGAAAAATGGAAGACAAGGTTGTTTGTGTGTGTGTGTGATTGTTGTGCTTGCAGGACTAGAACTTGGATTGAGATAAGAAGGTTTACAAAAGATCAAGGTTGTGGATAAGAAATCAAGAATTCAAAGTGTAAAAGAAGGTTAAATAAAGATGTCTTTGAGAATTAATAGATTTCTTAGTAGAATTGAAGGATGCATAGGCAAAGATTTCTTCAAGAAATAGTAGATGTCTTTCATTAGACAAAGACATCTTTCACTAGATAAATATGTCTTCCTAGAATGGAAACCAAATACAGAAAGACATCTCAAGCATGAAGAAGATGTCTTCCATGATTGTTAGCTACCATTAGCTAGTCATTGAACAAGTTCCAAGAAGGATTTGAAAATATTATGACTATAAGAAGACATCATTCTCATTGGAAAATGTGCAAGCTCTTATGCTATCATTTTGTAATCAATTGACAATCATTGTAATCATTGTTTCTTCTCATTGTATTATCATTTGTCCATTGTAAAGTGTGTTATACCTCAAAGTATAAGGATCAACAAACTAAGTTTCATTCATCCCTTGTAATTATTTTTCTTCATTGTTGTCCTATAAGGTTTATGTGCTTCTTGTAGGAATGCATCTTGATTGAGCTTGTCAACATCCTACGGGATTGAGTGATTAGTGTTGTGGCACAATACTACAGAGTAAAGCTCAATATTGTAAAGATTATGGAAGCCTAAAAACCATATTCAATGCTTGATAGGACCTTTTTGGATTGAGTGGTTGGTGTAGTGTCACAACACTTTGGATCAGCGCTTAGAGATTGCATATGGTGTGGTACCATTCAAACCACATTTAAGAGTAACATAGTCTAAGGGTGTGCCTGTGATCTACCATCTAAGTGTGGACTACTCAAGTTGGGGAATCATGTTAAATTTGGTCTATGTGCTTTGTCCAAAGAATTTGAATTTGGGAAACTTATTCATCATCCCCCCTTCCCTCCTTCTAAGTTCAATGATCCACAAGTGGTATCAAAGCCTAGTACTCTTCTTTTTCATCATCAACTTCAAGAGTGAACAATGGAGGGAACATCTTACACAAATCCATCCATGTTCAATAGATTCAACTTCACCTATTATAAAGCTAGAATGAAAGGGTTCTTCAAATCCATGGCATTTTTAGTTTGGGAGTTAATCTTTGAAGGCTATGCTCCACCTAACAATAGTTCCACCAACATCATCAAGCCTCACAAGAAATGGACACAAGGGAAGAAAGATAAGTTCATGTTTGATTCAAAAGAAAAAAATTGTTTATATTGCAATTTGAATAAATCCAAATTTAATAAAGTAGTAGGATGTAAAATAGCCAAACAGATTTGGAAAATTTTAGAAGCTACGTATGAAGGTACCTCTATTATTAAGTAATCAAAATTGTTAGTCTTGTAAACTGAATATGATAAGCTTAAAATGAAAGAAAGTGAAAAGATAAAAGATTACTTCTCTATAGCTAATGATATTATTATAGCCATTAGAGGAACTGGTAAAGACCTGCTCAAAAGGAATGTGATCATTAAAATTGAAACACCACCAATTTTGGGTTTTAGCATTGCAACTATAAATTTGTCTAAGTGTCAAAACTTGGCAAATTCTTCTAAGTGTTGGGCTACACTCCCAAGCATAACTAGTTTAGCATGTATCATGGATCCTATTTTTCATAATTCTCTAAGTGTCAATAGTAGTTGCACAAAAATTTATCTAAGTGTTGTGCTACACTTTGATTCAACCTGCTACACTCTATAGTGTAGCCAACATAACACATACTTCCATGGCTAGTTTTCTTAAGTTCTAGGCCAAAAACTATCAGGATGGCTTGGCACAGAAGAAAAATTTTAGCAAATTCTCTTACTCCTTGGGTTGCTACTACTACTACACTCTAGATCATAGCCAATGTAACATACCATTCAGTGGCCAGTTTGCCTATGTGTTAAGCCAGAAGCTATCAAGCTAGCTCAAAGTGAAGGAACAGTTTGGAAAATTTTCTGACTTGAGGTTACCCCACTTGCTACACTCCAGAGCATAGCTAGTGTAGCATGGAAGAAGACAAAATTTGGGCCAAATTTTTCTAAGTATTCTTGTTACACATTGCTATGCTCTAGAGTGTAGCAAGTGTAGCTAGTGTTAGATATCAAATTTTTCAAAATTCATTTAAGTGTTGGGATACACTCTAGTGCATAGCCAACATAGCACTATAGAGAAGCCTCCGAAAACCTCCAAAGGCCTCCAATGCTTAGCATTAGCCTTCACATCAACTCTAGCATTCCTGCAGTAAGCAAGATTAACAATTTGCATTTCTTTTGCCCCCTCCATTTGCCCCTGAGTTGTACCTACACATGACCCCAGTTGAAAGAGGGGAAGACATAGTCCTAGAATGTAGCCTCCAAATCACACTATTTTTTGCACTATTTGTAGGTACATCGTAGTTGAAACACCACAAAATTTTGAGCTTAATACTTTTCCAACAAGAAGCAGGTCCCTGGGACCCACAGACGACCATAGCTACATCAAGTGTCACACATGGCAACTTTGGAGACCAAAATGCTTAATTTTCACTAAGTATGCAGTCTCAGCGTATACGCCCAGCGTATACGCCCAGCGTATACGCCCAAGTATGCAGCCTCAGCGTATACGCCCAAGTGTATATTCTCAGCATATACGCTGGGCGTATATGCTCAAGTTCACAACGTCTACGCCCAGCGTAGATGTCCAGTGTACACACCTTGGTTCCTATTCCTCCTCTGAGTGACACACAAATCAACACACTCCCTCTAACTATCATTCCCGTTGCAGCTGCAGACCCATCCTCACAATTACCACCCCCACACAATAACATGGGAGCGACCTTCTCGCCTCGAGTGATAAGGATGCCACATGTGATACCAGCATCCACGTCCGCTCACTACATCCTCCACATCCAAACGCATGAAGCCCCCTCGACCGCTGTAACCCAATAGGGAGTTCCTTCACAAAATGCGGCTAGGAAATGGGCAGCGATGGGTGCGCCATCACATCAACCCTCTCACCACAACATGCCATCCCATACGATTCCACCGGCCAGCATTCCCCAAGTACAACTGCAACCGCAGCAACAACAACCTCTCACCTACAATGTGCCGTCCCTGGTGCCACACACTCTGAACATCCCACAAGCACAACCGCCAACTGCGTAGCTCTCAGCCTTCCAACCTACCATTCAACAATCCAATTTGTACACGGCACCACACCCCCAAGCCGTCGCCTCACCTAGTGCTCAAGATTGGGCAGATGCTAAAAAATTAATGCATGAATTAATTGATGAGGTCAAACACCTCAAAAAAGCTGCCGACGGAGAGTTAAAGGTAATGGACTTTTACCACGATGACCCCATTAGCCCTTCCGTCCCACCCCTAACTTTGCCCAAAGGAATATCGTTGCCAACACTAACTAAATATAATGGGGAGACAGACCCCAATGCCCACTTAATAACATTTAGATTAGAATGCACGTTACTCCAGGCATGGCCCTATGCCATTTTGCGAGTGTTCCCCATGTCCCTCGCAGGGAGAGCGCTTGATTGGTACCGGGCCTTGCCGACGAATTCTATATTTTCCTTGGAAGAGTTGTTACATTAGTTTGTAACTAGGTTCAAATATAATCTAAAACCTAAGGCCACACTGGACAGCCTTATACAAGTTAAACAAGCACCGCTCGAACTTGTACAAAAATTCATTCAGAGGTGGAGTGCCGCTCTCAATGAGCTACACAAGCCGATCCCCTAAACATATCTGCTCACAATTCTAAAAGGGGTTGTTAATGACTTCTTCAAATCCAAATTGTACTATCTTAATGCGTGTAACCTTAACCAAGCCTTTGTACAGATCAAAAATATAGAAGAGGCGGCTCAAAATAGCCATGATCCAGCGTATTTAGCCTTCAAAAATCAACACAGTAAGAAAGATAAAGAGAAGGCTAAAACAACTATAGCAGTAATAGCGGAAACGCAACAAGCATGCATGGCATAATAAAACAAACCACCTGTAGCCCCTACTAACTATACTAAACCTACTCCTACAACTGCACCGGAATCATCATCATCGCAGAACCCAACACTAAACCATACGAGAAATTTTGAGAGGAAAGAACCCTCTCAATATACACCGTTACCTATGAAGCCATCCCAGCTCTTCGATCAACTCCTGAAGGCTGGGTTAATGAAACACAAACAGTTATCCCCTACGGCTATCCAGAGATATGATTGGTTCTATCAACTCATTCAGAACCCAAGCTTAGCAACACTGGATGAGCCTCCAGTGCCCAAAGGTTTTAGAATGGATCACTTCTGCGATTATCACCAACGTAATGGGCACTACACGGATTACTATTTCACCTTGAAGCAGGACATACAGCGAATGATCGATGAAGGCCAAATCACCTTTGATGAGGCCAACCTAGTCCAACGGTAGAATCAGGCTATGGGGATGTATAAAGACCCTCTAAACACCAAAGAGGCACTGTACATTATCAACACAATCTGCTTTGATGACCTAATAAGTCGTTTACCCGAGACACCCAACATTAACACCGTCTACCCTAAATATAAACAACAAACACCTAATAAGCCATTTGTAGTCCATGTTCCTCCCACTCCATCCACATCCATGCCTCAACCATCATTCGCCCCGCAAAAACCATATGTAGTACGCGTTCCTCCCGTTGTCACTACCCCAAATCTATCAACCCCTCCTACTAAGCCTACCCCTTTCATAGTCCGAGTGCCACTTGCAGTTGCAACAGTGGAGGTCCAACCTTCGCCTAAACAAACCCCATACATTGTTAGGACATCCGTAAGTCCTAATGATTACCAAACCTCCACCTCATAAACACAAGGCAAACCTAGCCCCTACTTCATTAGGATGCCTGGCCAGCCTTCTGCTCAACCACATCCAACTGTCCAACCACAACCCCTCCCAACTCCATATGTGGTAAGAATCCCAAAGTAACTCGAGGCTCCCAGACCAACTCCACCTCCGTGCCACACACGAGAACGCTTAGCGGATAGGCTTACACGTGAACACTTGGAGAAGGAGCATCAACAGTTAGCCATAGGGCCACCTAAACCCACTCCACTTAACGTCGTACCCATGACGCCATCCAACAATCAACCAAATGTAGGTAACGAGGGTGAACCATCAAAAAAAACTGATACGTCTAAAGCAATGGCCCCTAGCAAAAACGATGGACCAGCAAAGCATGAAATAAAACTGTTGGGGCCAATGGACCCAGTCACCACTGATGCAAACGCGCCCAACAGTAGAGACTTGGCAAAAGCTTTAACATAGGTCACACAAGCACTCAAGCAAAATAACACTTCACTAAGCTTGTATGACTTAGTTCTAACATCCCAAACGCATCGTGAAGCTTTGGTATGCATGCTAACGTCAATCCTAGTAAGCGAGGACTTGCCCCCGAATGAACCTTCCATTCACGCGGTAATGTACTCGCCCCAAGGATCAACTTCCAAACCACTAAGCTTCCACAACGATAACATTAAAGTGGATAAGAAAATAGGGGAGGTAACAATAGCCCCCATGTTCATAACGATACGCATAAATCAGTTCAAGATACATAGGTTCCACGTAGACGATGGAGCTGCTACAAACGTAGTACCATACCCCATCGTTGAACAACTAGGGCTGACGGAGTTAATCAAACCAACCGCAAATACATGTTTAAAATCATTTAGAGGGTCACGCATGATGGTCAAAGGCATAGTGACCCTAGACTTCATAGTAGGGGACCAGTTTCCCACATCTGCCGACTTCGTAGTGGTCGATGAAATGCCAGGATTCAACCTAATATTAGGAAGGCCCTGGTTGGCCCAACTAAAAGCAGTCTCATCCCCTATACACCAAGAAATTCACCTACCTTACGAAGGTGGTGAAATCATCATACACGGGGAAGTGGCTACACCTATTGTTTCATCACACATGGACATGGACCAAGGCTCAGAGGTTGAACTCAAAGGGCCTAGTCGAAACGACATAAACGAACAACAACCGGTAGGCAGTAATCCAAATGCACCTAAAACAGAAACACCTGTCCCTGACATTGTACATACACCCTCTCAATTAGAGACTAACACAGAACTCACAGCAAATATTGAAATACAAGAAAACACTGACATAGGAACCACTCCATCAAATGTCCCTTCGGCCGAATTACCATTCAATATGATTAGCGAAGGGGACGCTGAATATAGAATCATACCCGTTGACACATTGCCTAACATTAAAAAGAAAAAAAATCAAAAAATCCCTAAAATAATATCATCTCAACATGTCCGAAACGATGTTAAACTTCAACTCGTCCGAAATGACGTTAAACTACAATAAATTAGAAAAAACATTAAACTACACTCCCTATCCGGAAAGACGTTAAACTATCATGTCCACAATGACATAAAACTAGCCATGATCAGAAATGGTCGGTCAACCAAGAGACCCACCCACGTTATCCGAAATCTTCCTTGTTTACAACTGGGACCCGAAATGACCTTAAACTACGCATGGGGCCCGAAATGGCCTTAAACTAGATCACACATACTTTGTTTTCATCTTTCATTTGTCATTACGATTTATAATTACATCTGCACATTACATTTAAAACAAATGAAAAATAAACCAAAATATTTTACATTACCGTGTCGTGTGTGCAATTAAACTCAAAATCAACAAAAAAAATTTTATACATGCAATTCTGTACAATTATAAGTGTCAATTGTTCTCGTCCATCTCAAAACTTCTTTAATTTACAATTCCTGTATAAATTTGAGTCAGAAAAAAAAACTAAAAAAAAAACTAAAAAACTAAGCATCTGGGACAGGAGGATCGCCCCTTTAGATCCACCGGCGTCAGGGGCCCCCACTCCACTGGGGCCAGCTTTTTGGACATCGTCACCACCTTCATCCTAAAAATACAAGACGAGACAACCAATATAAGAACAAGAGAGCATCAAAATTTCAAAAATTATTTAGCAAATCAATTTCATAATGACAAAACGCTTACCATAGGGGATCCCCCTAAGCCAAATTCCAGTCGACGAAGGATTTCCTCCTCTGAGGCACTGGCCCAATCTGTCCCATCAAGGCCTAAGTCGACGTCTGCTAAGGTCTTTCCCTTGTCGATAGCCGACCAAGCAGGACGTTTCAGAGGGAATTCACCCACAGACACTTCCCCAAAGGCAATTGTAATCACCCTTGTAGGTGACTCCATCTCAACAGTTGTGTTTTGGGCAAAAGTATCGAAAGCAGAACGCAAACCCAAACCCTCCACAAACATTTCTAGTTGTTACTTTTCAATGGACACTTCCTTTAACGACTTCTTGTAATGATGTTTGTGGTTCTTCTCATCCTGACCCCACTTGCGAACCTTGGAAGCAAAGGCTTTCCAATCTTGACATTTGAGGTTCAAGAGATCAATTTGGGCTTTACGCTTTGCCATTCTCCGAGTCAGTGACGCATGACGATTTAGTAGATTCCAATATTTGGTATACATAACCTTGGATGTTCGCCAAGAGCGATCACCGCTTAGTTTGGCAACGACGAACTCGTACCGAGACTTAAGATCATCACGTTCAACTGATAACTCGAAGACTTCCTTTTCCTTTGCCTAGATCTGTAGCCACAACTGTTCGACAGAACGCCTACAGGTCCACAGTGACTTGGTGTTGTGCACAAGACCCTCCGCCACCTCCTCATAAACAGGTCTTGGCACCTGCTCCACCTCTAGGGATAGTGAGGGTAAACTCTCTATGCTGATGCTCTCAGAGGGATCCCACCTCAATTTGGCACCTATGCACACGAAAAGAACAAACGTTAAGACAACATGAACAAGGTGCAAAACTTTAAAACGGAAAATGATTTAAAACACTTATACCTATTTTAGGGTGGACCTCCTGAATTCGTTCGACGACCTCTTCTGCGATTCCAACCACAAAATCCATCTTACTTGGCATTTCTATCCAAGTAAATGGCTCATGGGTGCGGGATGAACTAACCTCCACGGTCCTCTCAGGGGGAACCATCTTCATGGGTACGTCTAACCGCACCATCTTGGTTTCGCTACCTTCGTCTAGAAGATATGAAAATATGAAAATAAAATACCATAAAAATGGCAACTAACGAAGCAGTACAAAATAAAAATAAAAGAAAACATACTGTGATCCTTGTCACCTTCTAGGGGGTCACCTAAGTCCAGATTTCCCTTAAGAAAGGTGTTGAACACTTGATTGATACCACCCTAATCATCCAATGGTTTAGTTTCTATGGTATTCTCCTTCAACTCCTCCATTCCTCCTCCCTGATCCTTCTCCACATTATTTCGCTTCGTGTTGGTTTCCTCCTCCTCAGTAATAATTTCTAAAGCCTGGTTCCTCACTTCTCAAATCAAGCCAAAGGTATCAGTGACATGTAAGTGATTGAAGTAAAAATTATGAATGAAACAAAAACAATAAAGCAATAAGTGGGCGAAGTCTACATACCAGGCATCTTGAATTGTATACGCTTCACCCGTAGCTTGCTCACATTCGAGACTTCCTCAGTTAGGCGTTCATGTCTTTTCAGCTTCGATTTGACCTGGCCAACAGTTTCTTTGATGACTCATTTTGCTCTCCTCGCAGTATAGGGTACATCGTCTGGTTCCAATCCCAAACTGTTATGGGTGTGGATTGACATACCAGATGATCCCCCTATCGTGATAGACATGGACTCATCAATGCCCTCAGAAGCATCTTGGGACTTAGCTGTTTCAAATAAGTGATTGATCCATGGATGCGATAGTTGACCCCGATCCCGTAGAACAAACTTGTTATCTGCGCGAACTACCAAAAACTCGGCAAAGCGACGAAGGTAACTGGCAAAGAAGGCAAAGGTGAAATGGGATTGCGCCTCAACATTCGAGCGCAATCGCACTATCTCCTTATGCATGCCCAACAACAAAAATTTAGCCCAATTATAGCACATTCCAGTTTCCAGGATAGTTCACATGATGCGTACAGCCTCAACCCCAAGACTCCGTACCTGGGAAAGGGTCTTGGGGAATACCCGTGCCCTAAACAGGGGATATAGTTCATTTACCTCCTCAACCTTTGCTTTCCCCTGCATCGGGAACCCCTTGGCACCCTTGGCCATGCCCAGCCAGTCCTCCAACTCACGTACTGTTTGGAGCTCTTTATGAGCCCTGTCTAAAACAACACTTATGCCATCTACCGATACCCCAAATAAGTTTGAAAAGAACTCAGGCGACAGATGGAAAACTACCTTAACACCCTTAATTTGGGTGTTGTAGTAGGAGACAGACTCATTAAAGGAATCCACGATCTCGATCATTTCTGCAATTGATACATCAGGACTCGGGGTCATGAAAAGCTCCATGAAGCCGGCATTGTCTAAGCAACAAACAATAGATGGCAGGGCATGGTTATGCAACCATTTTTGAGCCTTAGTCACCTCCCCAAACATCATTGATAGGGTTGTCTCAGTTCGCCCAGTCGTGACAGGGTCCCCGCCAGGAGGTATATCAATTGCAAATACAATTTGAGATTGTCATATTAGTATAACTCTCGATAGTTAAATAAACACGTTAGCACATCTAGGAAATGTTCTCATTTACCATTAGTTTTCGACTTGGATGTGCTGCTAGAGTCACGGGGGAAGGCTGGTCCATTGTTTGACCAATCTTCATGCAGCCACCCATGAGCTTTGCACATTGCGAACGCTCTAGATAACTGTTTATGAAAATGAACAATAGCACCCTTCGTTTGACCCAATATGGTTCCACGAAGGGTGGGACCCACCATAAAAGCCTCTAGAGTAGTGTGAGTAAGAGCTAGCCCTTCATCCTCAACACATGTTCCGTCTGGGTTAACTTTAGGCCTACAAACAAATGGATGTCAAAATAGAAATAAATACCAAATGGCGAAAAGAAACAACAAACTTAAATGGTCCTACCTATCCACCCGGTACACGGTGCCAGGGGGATTCTAGAAAAGCATATGCGCGCGTGCAGCTATGAATAGAGTGTTGTTGAGGTAGTCCGGCCCTCGCGGCAATTGTGCCCACATGTGTGCTAATGGGCGTGTAGACCTGGGCTCGCGGGTAGAACCATCCTCGTTAACAAATGGCCCCTCGTCAATGTATTCTATGAAGACCATGACACCCTCCGCAGCTCCCGGCAGCATTGCCTCAAGCACACTTCGCACCACCAGTTCACTTAGCTGCGACCAGATCACCACTTTGAAGTTGTCTAGCATGAAGGCCAGGAATTCACACGCACCTTCTCTGAACCAGACCCCATTATTATCCACAGTTAGATCTGGGGTAGGCTCATTAGCCTCAATGGAGCCAAACCATGTTAGCACCCCAACGAGCTCAACAACAAGGAGAAAAGGCTTACTATCCTTGCAAGCAATCAAGATGCTACGATAAATCCACCACGCATCAAAACAACACGAAAAACAAAAGTTCACATTGTAGACCGACACTTAGAAAAATTTCCTAACTGTTTACACTCGGCGTATACGCTGCTAAACCTAGTGTATACGCTGTCAAAATTTTTTTACGCCCGGCGTATACGCTGCCTAACCCAGCGTATATGCTGACAGCCAACTATTTACACTACCAACCGAACTGTTTACACTCAGCGTATACGCGGAAGAAACCCTCAGCGTATACGCCGTAGAAACCTTCAACGTAAATGGTCTACGCTAGACACTAAACAAACAGTTTACGTTGAAAACATGAAAAACAAGTCTACGTTGTATCATACTTAAAAAGACAACTGTGTACGCTCAGCGTATACGTTGAAGGAACCCTTAGTGTATATGCCATCACAGCGTAGATCGTCTACGTTAATGAAACAAAAATTTACGCTGATAAAACAGAAAACTTCGTGCATAGAAAAATTATTACGTCGTAGTTTACGCTGATACAATCGTCTACGCCTTAAGTAAGAAAAAGTGTTTACGCTGTGCGTTGATAAAACAAATTACGCTATGATAGTCTACGCTAACCCGACTTTACGCTGTGAATTTCCGCTCAGCGTATACGCCAAAGTCTCTATGCTAAACTCTTTACGCTCGGCGTATACGCCGAAGTCTCTATGCTAAACTCTTTACACTCGGCATATATCCTGAAACCCTCTAGGAGACTGTCTACGCTACGAAGCACGCATAGGCAAAAATAACTAACAAAGATAGGATCAGAGCCTACCTATGTGATGATCCAAGCCATGATGAAATCCTCGACCTAGGCAAGCACTGCAACATGGCTTCGGTCTCCTCTGCGAAGGTCAAGTCAGGACCCTTCCTTCCCTGGCCTTCCACTTCTTTACCTTTGCCCATCTCGGTGTTCTCTACGCTAAGATTAACAATTTACGCTGAAGGTTAGAACTGTCTACGCCTACACCGAGCCTCTACGCCGAAGTCTGAGTCTCTACACTGACGCTCGAACTCCTACGCTCTGCGTCTACGCTGGGGTTAGCCGTTGGCGTTTACACTGGGGTTTGGTCGTTGGCGTCTACGCTCAGGGTTTGGGTTTATGCTTACGTCGAGGTTTTGCAGTTTACGCTCACGCTAGGAAGTTTACGCTCGGGTTTACGCTCAGAGAATCCAATGTGACAAATGATGCCCCCCCCCTTTATATAGCGCTCCGCCTTCACTGCCGCCGCCGCTTACACTGCTGCCTCTTAGTTTGTTCTTTTTGCCTCCTTTTTACGTTTTTATTTTTTTTTTTTTGAAATTTGCTCAAAATAATAATAAAAAAATATATATATTTAAAATATAAACAAAATTACTACATCCCAGTTCCCCTATGGATCCCATTTCACGCGTTTACGCCAAACATTCCAACGTAAACTGCCGTTGCAGCCCGGTACGGCCTTAAACTACCGTTGCGGCCCGGTACGACCTTAAACTCCCATCACGGCCTGGTATGGCTTTAAACTGCCATGTGTCCTGATGTGACGATAATCCACCATCACGCATGTACACATAATTTAAAATTACCAAAGAACATAGAACGATACCCGTTAGCTCATTCAACTCTCTGTTTATTGGTAGGAAGAAGCTCGATGGATTGCCAGCATTTAACCACACCATTAATCATTGATGGACCATATGGAAAAATTGCAAGAGATATTAACATAAACCTTATCCACTTAAGTTCATCAATAGACGATGCAGTCATAGCCTCAACACAGCAAACGATAGACAACTATAAAGGCATGACAAAATCCCTCGACATAGAAGCCAAAAATATCACTGAAGACCTGTTGACCGAAACCCCCATCACCATGCTCGATGGGGAAATTAAAATATTAAAATTAAGCACATTACTACAACCGCAATTAGCCAAATACATTAAGAACGTGCTTAGGGAAAATATGAAAGCATTCGCTTGGTCTTACACAGACATGCCCAGGTTAGATCCCCGAATTTTCCAGCATAACATTATCCTGGACCCGAAATTGAGACCGGTAAAACAAAAGGCATGAAAGATCAAACCCGAGGTGGCATTGGCAGTTTGCAATGAGATCACCAAGCTTTATCAGGCTGGTTTCATCCGAGCTGTTGATTATGCCGAGTGGGTATCCAACATGGTCATTGTCCCGAAGAAGAACGGAAGCATTCGCTTATGCATTGACCACATTAGCATTAAATATATCGCTAGACATGTTCCATGCATTACCAAGCTCCATGATCAGTTGTGTCGAACCAATAACTGATACTCTTGACACATTGCTGATCGTATCTATTAGTACAACACACGCAATGGAATGGTATGACGACATAAAAGAATACCTTCTACGCAGTGAAACACCACGACATCTAACAAATGGACAAAAGGATGCAGTACGAAAATGTTCTCGGTAGTATACACTGGTAGGGGACACGTTGTGTCATAGATCCTACGAAGGCATATTGCTAACATGCGTCAGTAGTACCAATGCTCAAACCATCATCGAACAAGTACACGACAGACTATGCGGAGGACATATAGCACCAAAAGCCATGGCAACAAAGATCAGACACTTAGGCTATTATTGGACACACATGGAATACGACTATCTCTCCAAGGCTAAAACATGTAGTACTTGTCAAAAACATAGTAATCTAATCCATGTCCCACCAAATGAGTTACATACGGCACAAATCACTTGGCCCTTTCAAAAGTGGGGGTTAGACCTCATCAGCCCAATAACACCCTCATCTTCTGTGGGGCATAGTTTTATTATAACCGCAACAGAATATTTCACAAAGTGGGTAGAAGTTGCTTCCCTTCAAAAAACTACATCTAAACACGTGTGCAACTTCATTCTCGAAAATATTGTAACCCACTTTGGCATTCCAATGACAATCATCACTAACAACGGGCCACAATTTAGCAGTGCCGAGACCAAAACCTTTTGTGACAGCCTAGGGATCAAACACTCGTTTTCATCCCCTTATTATCCTCAGAGCAATGGGCAAGCAGAGGCAACGAACAAAACAATTATTACAATACTTAAAAAGATGCTTACTCAAAGTAAGAGAAATTGGCACGAACAATTGGTATTCGCATTGTGGGCATACCGCACTACGCATCGAACTTCAACAGGTAAAACACCATACAGTCTTGTTTATGGTTCAGAAGCTGTTTTACCTCTGGAATTACAGGTACCATCTTTAAGGATCACACTTTCTGAACTCCTCGACAACGGGAAAAACAATGATCTACGCATCATTGATCTGGACTCGGTGGAGGAGGAACGCGTACGTGCACTCGATCAAATCAAATGGTACCAAAAACAACAATGGCAATGACATCAACAGGACGTTCATAAGCACCCCATCAAAGAAGGTGACCTTGTACTTAAGGCTATACGAGAACACCCAGACAAATTCTCAGCCAACTGGGAAGGGCCTTACATGGTCACCAAAGCATATGACAACGGAGCATTTAAGCTAGCTAATATGGAAGGGCATGAGCTTGCAAATCCAATGAATCACCGGTTCCTGAAACCATTCTATGTTTGAGTACAAGCTCAGGTACGTGTGAGTCCTGGGGTCATGACTATAAACTGATACCATAGCTCGTCCTGGAATCATGACGGTAAACTGATACCACAGAACAGTCCTAGATTATGACTTAAAACTGATACCACAGCTAGTCCTGGCATCATGATGCTAAACTGATACCACATAGTGTCTGTAATGACGATAAACTAGCACTCATCAAGCATGATAGTAAACTTTCATAGTTATAACCACCAGAGTCCGCTAAGACTATAAACTAGTTTGCCTCTTCATGGTCTGCTAAGATTAGAAACTGGCAATGCAACGTCCGCCACAATGCTAAACGGGCAATGTCCAATGGGTTATGACATGAAACTAACCTATGAGAGTCCGCTAAGATTATAAACTGGCAAGTTGATCTTCAATTCCACAATTTGTGGCCACATTCAATCATCAGAATCACTGCATCGCCTGCCATCAGACAATCCTACCAACATTGCTACAATTTATATACAGTGCCTGAAATCTCCTCCGATGTCTCTGTCCCATCTATAGCTGTTTAAGTCTAAGCTCGCTTATTCACTCATGGTTTTTTTTATCTCCTTGGAGTTATGTTTGCAGGATGACACCTAGAGGTTTTTGCACAAGAATGCACTTTGTCACAAGCAGCAAGATGGGACAATGTTCACAGCGCACATGGCAAGACTAAATCAAACCATTTGCTAGTACATACCCATATCCCGATACACTCTCTATCTATTCACCGACACACTCTACTTAGCCACACCTTTGATACACCCAGTACAGTCAAAACTTTGAACACGCTGTTGTACACTGTAACACTTTGAAGCAATGGCAACACCCGACACAGCGCTTGAGCATGAGTACAAAATCAAAGCAAAGTTTTTTTTCCAAAAAAAAAAATAAGAAGGGGAACACTTGGCACTTCCACACAAGCCTCAGGCAGGAAGGCAATTGTCTTAAAACCAAGTACTCATGTCAAAAACAATCTGGAAACATCCATTTGCATGGCTTTGGCTCTCCGCCAATAGGTTCCCCCAAAGAAGGGCTCTGTTCCTCCAAGGAATGCAATGCATCATCACGTAGCTTTGTCCTTGCCAATAAGATCTCTTGGACACTAACCAAGAGTCTTATTTTTCCAAAGGATGCACATCACATGTCTGAATTCCAAGTCCGCTAAATCATGGCTATTGACAAGGATCAGCATGACACACAGCAGACCATCCCCTTTACCAAGCACAATCCCTCGGGCAGTTCCTAATCCCTACAATATCCATTTCCCCATCCAGACACATAGTTTACATCTCTCAATCCCATGTACTACTGAATACGGTGCGATGATGTCTAGTCAAGTGGCAATAGACAGGGTCTCTATCAAGTTGCTTGTGGTGTTTTGCACTTCTTTGTCAACGCTTCTTGGGTCAATTCCTCCAAGCGTCAACAAAGAGGGGCTAATGAAACACCACAAAATTTTGAGCTTAATACTTGTCCAACAAGAAGTAGGTCCCTAGGACCCATAGATGACCACAGCTACATCAGGTGTCACACATGGCAACTTTGGAGACCAAAATCCTTAATTTTCACTAAGTATGCAATCTCAGCGTATATGCCCAGCATATACGCCCAAGTATGCAGCCTCAGCGTATATGCCCAGCATATACGCCCAAGTGTATATTCTCAGCGTATACGCTGGGTGTATACGCTCAAGTTCACAGCGTCTAGGCCTAGCGTAGATGTCCAGCGTACACGCCTCACATGTACGCTCAGCAAGTACAACAGATGTATACGCCTGGCATGCAATCCCCAAAGACAGCATGGAAACAGCACTGCAAAGCAAGATTTGGCACAAGGCAACAACCATCAATGTATACACCCCAGCGTATACGCCCCAGCGTATACGCTCAGCATCCATCAGTGTATACGCCCAGCCATCATAGGCGTATACGCCCAGCGTCCACAGCATCTACGCCCAAATTCACATACACCCAGCACATCCAACGTATACGCCCAAAGTCTACACTCGCTAGACACAGCGTATACGCCCAGCAAATGTAACATAGTGTACACTTGTAAATTTTATGCTTTTGCACTCGGTCAACGAACCATGTGTTGCCCAACCCGAGTCTAGCGTTAAAAACCTGTATAAAAGTCCCATTTTTTACTAGATCCAGGTCGGTTGGAAAAAAACATTTTAAGCACACCAGAGAGCAGAGACGCTGAGAACAAGAGCAGAAACCTTTTACGTTGGACAACCCTGTACGCTGAGCATACAGCCTCTACACTGTGCCTACAGTGCAAACCAGCCCACAGTCATTCTTGCATCCATCGGGGCTTTTCGTCCACCCTGTGTCCCAGTCACAACTGCGTTAGACTGGTGCATTATACTCTCATTCTTTAATGCAATTGTTACATTTTCTTCCCAAAATCATTTACAGTTTACATTAATTGTTGCATGTATTCTATTTACGCTTGTTTACGTTTACACTCTGTTCGCATTAATTACGCTGTTTACGCTCTAATTTACGCTCGTTACGTTGTTTACGTATAACCCAGCATATAGCACTTCGGTGTACATTCGGGGAAATCCTTGTCTGATCCACGTGCGAACCACCTAAGGTACTTTGCCTTGATTTATTCCAGCTCACCCTCAGGCGAAGGTAGGGTCTTTTGTGCATGTCCTGTGATCCCACGGTCTCTGTTTCCTTCTAGCCAGAGACCGACGATTTCGGATGGTACAATAGTCATTCAAACTTTGGCATATGCAATCTTAGCAATGTAGTCATAGTTTAGCAGTTTCAAGGGATCCACTATAGTGCACTATAGTGTAGCACTTACTACTCCCATGGGAGTGTAGTTGGGCCTAGTGTAACCCCATCTACCCTCATGACATGCGGCACCCAATCCACATTTCATGCTAACCCTAAGCCTATAAATACCCTTGCATTCCATATTATAGGGCTTGGCAATTCATTCTAGCATTAGGCATTTGAAGCATTTGGCAAGTAAATTCAAGTGGCAGTTAACACCACAGAGCATCATTTGGCACCTAAAGCACCTTGAGCACCCTGTACACCAAAGTGTATCAACATCTTAAAAACCCTTTTGTATCCCACTTAGCACTGCAGCACACCGCAAGCCTGCAAGATACCACTATAGCCAACTTAGCAATCTCAAACTCCATGGAAATTGTTAGTTTCATAGCCCAGATGCCCTAGAGACTATGACTACATTGCTATGCTTCTATTATGCTTATCTATACAATGTGTACCACTCTCACCTCTTTTTTACAATTGTTACACTCCCCCATTTTTCAAGAACTTTTTCTTTGAAATTTAGCATAGGACTCACATTTTCCTACTATTTTGCATGCATTCGCACATTTACACCATAATTCTTGAGCTGGGACACCCTACTATGCACTGACCTACTTAGTCCCGATGCACATCAGTAAAACTATGTAACCCCTTTAGCACTCACTTGACATAGCACCTTGTAAGTCTTTATTCAATCAACAAGACTATTTCGGGTACCCCACCTCCATTTCTATTAAGGCGCTCACATGAGTTTGGGGTTAGGCTATACACCTACTAACCTCTTGTTGTTCTAGCCACCAACATTTTCAGTTCTTATAGTTTTTTTATGCCAGAAGGAGGATCATGCCATTCTTTCTGCATTCAGTCATAGTCTTGTATGCTTTCTGCACCTCTACTACTAGTTTTGAGCTAGCGTAGATGTAACACCCCTATGGAATTGTCATGGAAATAGCTAGATCTTAGGCCAACATAGGATTTTTCTATGAGTGAATTTGTGTAAATTGGTCCCAATTTTTGGTTCCCTTGAACCCTGTAGGACAAAAGCCCAAGCATATTTGTTGCATTCAACTAAAACTCTGGATGCTCTAGAGAGCATAACAAGTTCTTAATGAGAGTGTAGCAACTTCCAACATAGTAAACATAGAACTAGAGTTACTTTCTTTTAGCATCATTCTTAGAGTTAGTCATTCTTTGGCTAATTCTATGCTTAGCTAGTTTTCATAACTTTTTAGCACTTCTTTACTTAGATATTTTTTCAATGTTTTATGCACTTAGTCATTTTCTACTTAGCATTGCAATTTTTTCCATTTTCACATAGCATCATAGCATGAATCCCATGTAACCTTCAACCTCTACTCTAAGCATGGTCGTTGCCTACCTCATCTAATATATGGCACAAGTTGACCGTCCACCTAGTCTACTATTGGCACAATGGTAGTCACTTCGAGTACGACATCAACCACCCAAGTACATGGTACTTGATGATGAAAAATACAATTTTTTATCCACAAAATCTAGGAATTTTTATCCTTAGATCACCAAGAAATAGATGTGAAATGTAGTTATGAGATCATACATCAAAATGGAAGGGAATACCTCCCTGCACCCAACTTATTCTACTTATTGATACCTTCTAGTGGCTCCTTGATCAACTCATGTGAATCAGTGGATCAAGTAAGCATGACATAGCAATAGACTATGATGAGGCCTTACAGGATGGGCAAGACAAATTTAAGTCTCGGTCACAGAACAAGAATCCCTTCTACACCTCCTTTTAATAGTCCACCTCTAGTTTTGTTCCACCATGGTCTTAGACATCTACCTTTGTCAAGGCAGTGGCATCACCTTTCCCTCCTAGGTCCATGCCCATGGTGGCAAGCCACCAAGTTCCACATGTACACCAAGGCATAGGACCATCTGCCAACATGCCCTTTATGATCTATACACAATCCATGCAATCCTTCATGCTAGCCTCCGTGATGCCAATGCAACCTTACGTGCATAAGATACAGGTGTTTTAGCCATACACGAGCCATGTGTCATACATTCCACCCATCTTGTTAGCACCACCTATGTCTATCCATATTATAACCACATGGTGGAAACTACCCTCTATGTCCATCGCACTATAGTAGCATACATAGAAATATCCATAGCAAGCATCCCACACGGTTGTACAACCCATAGCAAAGCCATGGGCCACTCAAATGACACAATAAGCAACACAACCAATGCAACCCACTGCATCCACCCTGAGCTTGGACCAAGCCTTCCAGCTCATCCAAAAACTTACTAAAGAAGTTAAGTGGCTTAAAGCCACTAACTTTAAAATATTCCACGTGATTTTTTTTACCAAGAAAACCCTATCAGTCCTACAATCCTGTCACTAACCTTGCCCTCAAGGGTCCAACTTCCCCACTTCACCAAATAAAATGGTGAGGGGGATCCCAATGCCCACCTAGTAACCTTTCACTTTGAATGCCTTCTCTTGCAAGCATGGACACACACAATTATTCATGTCTTTACCATGTCCCTAACTAGTAAGATGTTAGACTAGTATCATGTACCTCCCAAGGACTCCATATCTTCTCTGGAGGATTTACTTGCTTCAAGTACAACTTGAAGCCTAAAGCAACCATAGACCAATTGATGGATATTAAGCAAGGTTCCTTAGAGCTTGTGCAAAAATTCATTCAACATTGGAAACCTTCACTTAATGAAAAGAGACCCACATATTGGCCATCTACAAGGGTGGAGTAAACAACTTCATCAAGTCAAAGTTGTACTACTTAGCCCTATACTACTTGAGCCAAGCCTTTGCTTAAACAAAGAGCATCCAAGATGTGGTAGAGGCTAGCAAGGACCTTGCCTTTATGGCTTACAAAAATTCACATGTGAAGAAGGAAAAAGAAAAAGGAAATGCAACCACAACCATGGTAGCGATGGCCGATGGGGCCAAGCCAAACAATGCTAAACCGACAACCAAAGCACTTAGAGCCCTAACCAACAACAATAAAGCATCTAGCTTTGGCACTATAACAAGCAACTAGTCCACACCATTGACAACCATGGAGCAAACTACCCTAAGGCTAAACATTGAGTGCAAGGATCACTCAAATTATACCTTGCTACCCATTAAGCCATCTGAGCTCTTAGGCTAGTTGCTTAGTACTAGGTGCATCCAGCATAAGCAGATGTCTAAGGACACCTAAAAATACCATGAATGCTATTGTGAGATCCTTAGAGACCCATTATTAGCCACACCAAATGAGCCCCTAGTTCCTAAAACCTTCAAGATGGATTGATTTTGCAACTACCAAGTTCCTAGCCATGATATAAATTATTACTTAGCCTTATGGGATGACATACAATGTATGATTGATCAAGGGAAACTAGTCATTGATGATAGCAATCTTGTGAACCCAGAAAACTAGTCAATGAAGGCCCACAAAGATCCTCTTAATGTTAGTGGTGTAGGCTACATCATCAATAACATCATCATTGACGATGATGTGAAACTAGTATAAGAGCCATTTGTGCTTTGTGTGCCCTTGGGTAACACTGGGGCCTTGACATCAACCAGTCTAACGTCATCTTTTGTCATTAGAATACCACCTTGGAAGCCCATAACATCCTTTTTGATTAGGGCTGAATAGTACATTATGGTAATAACCACCCAAACATCCTTTGTCATTAGGATGCCATGACATGTGGACTCCTTGCCTACTAGGGGTTTGATGGTAGGAACTACATTAGGTCCTATTTGCCCAAAGTCTCATCTTGCATCCAACAATAGGTAGCCTATGTTGCAATCCAAGAGGCCTAATGAATGCCTCATGGACAAGATTATTAGGAAAAATATGAAGGTAAGTCCATCAAATCCCATAGCCTTGTCTACCATTCCCATGGAGTCATCATCTTAGGATGTCATTCCAAGTGCAAGAAACTAACAACTAAGCACTAAGGCTCGAAAGCCATCTACACAAGCAAAGTCTAAATCCTCTTTGTAAGAGATCTATCACTTGGGCTATAGGGAGGGGGTAAAGGCTATCAAAATAATAGATTACTAGTAAACAATTCCTAGATGCATTGGTGTAGGTCAAGCAGGCTCTGAAGCAAAAGAACACAACTCTGAGCTTGTACAACTTGGTGATGACATCCTCTACTTACCAAGAAGCATTAGTCCATATGTTGGCCTCCATTCCTATCAAGGAGGACATTCTAGTAGATGAACAAGCCATCCACACTGTGATGCTTCCTATGCCTTAGGAATCAAGTTAACCACCCCTAGTGCTTCACGATGAAGCAGTTAAGTTTGACCTTGAAAAGAGTCAAGTCACCAATGCACCAATCTTCATAACCATTCATGTAGGGCAATGCAGAATTTGTAGGGTGCACATTAATGATGGGGTGGAAACTAATGTTATCCCATTCCTAGTTGTTAACAAATTTAGTCTTACTAACTAGGCTAAGCCAACCATGACAATGTGTCCAAAATCCTTCAATGGATCATGTGTTATCATGATGGGAATGATCATGATAGATTTCATGGCAAGAAACCAATTCCCCACTACAGCTAAGTTTATCGTCATCAAAGAGATAGCTAGGTTTAACTTGATCCTGGGGAGGCTTTGGCTAGCCTAGTTACAAGCTATCTCTTCATCCACTCATGAAGAGATCCACCTTTCCTATGAAGGTGAAGAGGCAATCATACATGATAACAATACATCTTCCTTGACCATAAACAATGTCGATACAGAATAGGGGTCAGAGATAGAATTCCTTGATGACATGCCACCTATTAAGGATGAAAGCTAGCGTTGTCTACTAGATCCATCTGAATAATTGAATGAAGTGGGTAGCCTCCTTGAGGAAGCTCTCTAAGTAGACTTACCCTTTGACATCACAAATGAAGGTCTATGTGAGTATTGTCTTGTGCCTCCTATGGCTAGGGCCTATGTACTTCCTAATCCAAAATGGGTTAGGAAACAATTACATGATTAAGTTGTTTATGCATCCCTAACTTATGCACATCTCAATTGCCTCCTACCTATGCAGGTGCATTTCACATGGTTGCTTGCATTTTGCATTAGTTATTTCATTTCTTTAGTTTATGCATTTCTTCTTGGCCTTTTCATGCATTAGAAAACACTAAAATACATAAAAATAAAAAAAAGAGAGAAGATCATAAAAAAATATAAAACCATAAAAATAAAAATAAAAATAGCCCACCATGGCCTAGAACTGACAACTTTCCTTGCATCGTCATGGCCCAAAATGACCTTAAAGTAGCAATTCCATCATCATGGCCTGAAATGGCCTCGAAGTAGCAATCACATCACATGACCAAAAATGGCCTTAAACTAGCAATTTATATGGCCCACCATGGCCTAAAACTGCTACACCTCTCTTATGCACAGCTTGAGATGGCTTTAAACTAGCAATCACCATAGCCTGAAATGGCCTAAAATTAATAATAGCCCTTCTACTATGGCTTCAAATTATCATGGGGTCCATAAGGGGCCTAAGCACATCAACCAATCTAATACTAACATTCAACACTTAGCAAACATGTGATTCACATAGCAGAGGAGATAAACATAAATCATGACCTCATTTCCATTAATCCATTAATCAAATATTTAGCATGATTGTACATCAAAAAAATGGTCAAAAGCACAAAATTTCCGCATAGTAGGGCTACATCATGGGCTACTCAGCTAGCAGTGTTTGGTGGGGGTTAGAGCTCCTCTTCCTCTTAATCTACTGCTCTACTAGGGCCTGCACCATTGCCTGGAATCTACTTAAAGCAACACAAAATAATAGATTAACTAAAAAATGCATAGCATGGAAAGTTATCATAATATAGAAAATAATCCAAACTAAACTAACCTAAGAGAGATCCACGTCAATATCTGGAGACATTCTATCAAGGCCCACCTCCAAGCATTAGAGGATCTCCACCTCTGATAGCTATGTTCAGTCCTCCTAGCCAAAGTCAATGTGTATGAGGGTTTTTCCTTTGTTCATGGTGGTCCATGAGGGTAGCTCCAATGAAAATGTGGTGGAGGAAACCTCTTCTGAAGGCACAATGATCTATCTCTTAGGGCTCCCACTTATCACTACATGACTAGCGAACAATTCATAAGCACATGTTGCACCAATTGTGTTAAGGAACATATTGTAACAACAGTGCTCCATTGAATTCTACTTTTACCTTTTAAGGTACACCTCTTACTCATGCTTATAGTTGTGTTTATGATTTTTCTAAGCCTAACCCCATTGGTACACCTTAGCACTATAGTCCTTCCAATCTTGGTTCTTTTCAGCTAGCAAATCCATTTGTAGCCATTGCTCAATCACCTCTCAGGTGGCCTCAGCCTTACCACAAATTTCTAGATAGTACCTAGCATAGTCAATCTTGATTATTTTCCAACTACCGTCCCCTCAATCACAAGCCACTAGGAAATAATAGAAGACCTACAAGTCCTCCAATATAATGTCTTGGCTCACTCCCCTATCCTAGAGCTTTCACAGATGCTCGTTCATGTGCCTGCATATCCATAACATCTTTGCACATGAAAGCATGCACTTACCTCATCATACACATGATAGGGCACTTGCTCCACTTCAAGGGGAAACTTGGGGATGACATCAACTTTAGCCACCCTACTCAAATCCCAACGAAGCTTGGAACCTGTTGGCATACAATAGACAAAAACACATTAGCCACAAACTATGTAGAAAATTGGTAAGGCAAAGTAAACATGTACATATCAATCTTGGGATCCATCTATTGTATGTGATCCACCATGTCTTCAACTAGGCCTACCATGAAGGTAAGCTTATTAGGCACTTCTGCCCACGACTTCATGTAAAAGGTAGAAGTAAACATTGGACTGCTAGCAGAAAAATCTGCGACTATGATATAACAACACATTTAAAAATTATCAAATAGCCAAAGATGCAAGAGCTAAAAAGAGAAACAACATATAGTAGTGCAAAGCTCCTACCTAATAGGCCCTCAGGTATGAGAGGGAGGTAGTCACCCATCTGTACGCCATCAAAGAGGTTATCGAACTCACCCTCATATAGCTACAATAACCCTTCCTCCTCTAACTACCAAAGGACCTCTATAGCCTCTTATCCTTCATCCATCAATGCCTATCCCTCCTTAGTTTGAGGAGGGATGTCATCTACTTTGGGCTCTGCTACTTCTCCAATAGCCCTCTTACCTACATTCAACAATTTTCATAGGTTAAGATTAGTGTCTCTAACACTCAGCATATCAACTTAGCATAGTATAGTCTAGCACAAAAAAAGCAACCAAATTTATAAATATTTAAAATTCAGAGAAAAAAAACACATCCAAAAGCTCATATTCACTTACAATTCTTGAACACAAGTTATAGAACCTTAAGCAGAGTTTCCTACCACTCTCTTTCTCCACCTTCCAAATGGGCTCCTTGTGGATCGTGGCTTTTTTATCTTTGCCTTGGACTATCCAACCACCTTAACAATGAGGTGCAACCCTTTGGCCATGTTCCTAGTGTTAGCTGGTGGGGCTACACCTGAACTATCACATGAGTAGTGAGACCACCCCAACTTACCTCTAGTCATTATAGAAAATGACTCATCAATCACCTCTAGGGGGTCTTGTGACTACATGGTAGTGAACATGTCTCTAATCTATGGCCTAGAGATCTATTTTTAGTCTTGCACCACCCATTGTCCATCCTCCTAAATAACCAAGAACTCTATAAACCTTTGTAGGCATCCTACGAAGAATGTGAAGTGCACGTGTGACCTTGCTTGGAGGTTGTGTTGTAGCTTGGTGATCTCAGTGCTCAAACTGTTAGCAAAGTAGGAAGCCCAATCATACCTCATGCCTTCCTCTAACATGTTCCTCATTATGCAAGCTTGCTCCACCCCAAGATCCTTTTCCTTAGAGAGCATCTTTAGGAATGCATAAGCATGAAAGAGGGGGTAGATCTTCTTGATCATAGGCACTTACACATCCTTGATGAATATGCCTTTGTAGGATTTAGGAGCCTTTAGCCACTCCTCAATGTCTTCCCTATGGTTCACCTCTTTGTTGTTTTTCTCAACAATTGACGGGCCCTTAGAGGAGAGGCCAAAGAGATTCACAAAGAAATCATCTGTAAGGTCCAAGACCACCCACACACCACAAACCTGTGTAACAAAATGATTAGCACTCTCACTAAAAGAGTTAATGATTGTAAGAATTTTGGCCACCAGGATGCTCGGGTTAAAGG
Organism: Gnetum montanum; assembly: GCA_015680685.1. Classification (NCBI taxonomy): domain Eukaryota; kingdom Viridiplantae; phylum Streptophyta; class Gnetopsida; order Gnetales; family Gnetaceae; genus Gnetum; species Gnetum montanum. Next base: position 493,388 of record MNCI01006420.1, read on the forward strand.
CTAAGAAAGGTTCATTAGCTTAGCTTGTTGAAGCCTACTATTCAACTCCACTAGGGTCTAATGGCAAAACCATCACTATGCACACTCAACATCACCATACTTCATGATGAGGATGGCCTCAGTGCAGCCTCTAGTAGCCACTGTAACCTCTCCTGAAGTGACCATAGCTACAATAGGCAAAAGAAAATTTAGCATCATAAGAAAAGAAAAGTAGCAAATGCATAAGAGCAAAGCAACAAGCTACTTATACAACACAAATGGTGTGCATGATTGTGGTGGTGGGGTCAAGACCTCCTCCATGCTGGGTATACAACTCACCCACTTGCATCTAACTAGCCATGAGTCTGACACCTCTCCTAGGCCTTAGGATACCGATGAGGGTATTTAGCTAAGTTAGACCCAATCTATCCAATCACCACTGGATGGACATTCTCAAAGGATGAGAATTCCTATAGGGTGGTGCGAGTTAGGTTCAAAGCTCCCTCCTCATTATGAAGGCCAAGCTCATCAATGGTAAATCTAGCAATGAGCGTAAGTGGTTAGCATCCTCATATGAGTTATAACCAAATAGATATTGCCAAAATCATAGAAGGACTCACCCTCTAGCATAATATACCATCCTAAGTGGGTTCTAGAATAGAGTAAGCACACATCGAGCAACACATAGGATGTTGCCCTTGTTATAACACTAAAACTCTGGCATATGCTAGATCCTAGATAAGGGCCTAATGCCCCTGGGGCCTTAGCCTAAACTCCATACTCCATCATTAGTAGTGGGCTCATTGGACATGAATCTTAGAATTCCCTAATTGTCCCCAAGTAACAATGTCTGTATGATGACACTAGCCACTTCTACAGCCAAGTGTGACCACATTATCACACTGAAGTATTAGAGCAAGAATTCTAGGAACTTCTATGCTCTTGATCTAAACCACACCTGGTGACCCATGCATAGGTCTAAGGTAGATGTTTTCAACATGAGTTCCCTCATATAATAAATAATTCCCACCAACTCCACCATGATGAGGATGGGTTTCAACAATGCCCTATAATCATGATAGTAAAAAAAAAAGATCATTAGCATACATTAGATGCACACAAAAAATGTGTTAAAGTTACAATTAGCACATTAGATAAAGTTAACATAAAAGGACATGACTCAACAACCCTTAGTCTCCCCTATGAACCCTGTGAACATGGAACATTGGTACACCCATCTAACATACCTAGTACTCAGTGGGGCACAACACTAACATTCCTATTTCACATTTGCACATTTTGCATTCACTTGATTTACATGTTTAGCAATTAGCATGTTTAATTTACAATTGTAGACATTTTGACTTGGTACATTTTGTAGTTTGTCCCATATGTCGCATTTTTGCACTTCGCATTTTTCGTGTTTAGCATTGTATTTTCACACTTGCTAACTGTATTTTTGCACTTAGCAACACAAGGTAGCATAATCCATGTCGACTTCATCTAAAAATTTTCTAAATCTTAGTTACACTCTCTGGGAGTGTAACCCATGTAGGCTTTGCTTGAAAATTTTCTAACTCTTGGTTATCCTCTTTGGAAGCATAACCCATGTAGGCTTCTCCTAAAAATTTTCTAACTCTTCTAATTACACTCTTCGATCCTCCAGAATATCAAAAAAAAATTAACTATTGGTTATGCTTTTAAGAGTGTAACCTCCAAATGGACAAGTTTAGGAAATTTTTCTAACTCCTCATTAGAGCATAACGTCAGAGTGTAGCACTAATACATGAAAATCCAAGTGTAAAAAAAAGAAGAAAGAAGCTATACATAACATGTATTGAGCATAAAACAATCACCACCCTCATGGTCACCCTACCCACTCCATCATGCTTCAATGCCTTGCACCACCCAATCCTATGACATCTTTGCACATCCCTTACCTTGTAGCTTACCCACACATCCTTACCTCCTACAACACCTTACCCTTACTTTACCTCTACCCCATGTATCCTTGTGCTATGCTCACCTACATCGAATCCTCTACCCGAAATCTATTGTTATCCCCTTGTTCCTCCCTCATCCTAGGCCGCAGCAACCCTACCCATGGCCAAAAAATTGCATCACTCTACCTTTCCCTAAATCATGTGCTATAGTTACCATGGTAACCAAGGTGTAAGTGGTGGTCGCTACCTAATCCAGGTTGCCCCAAAACCCCATCCCCTCGCAAATGAAGGAAATAGCCAAACAAAGAAAGAAAGGAAACACAAGGTTAGAGCGTAGCACTATACCTAGCTAATGGTAACTCCCTCCGCTCCTCAATGTATGCCCTAGGAAAAACATATTAGTGTGCACTCCCCCTCATCCATGTTGGCAAGGTTGGGGTGTTGTCAATTACTTTAGGACATCATGGTCAGTGGCTACGCTCTATCCTACACCTTTGCTACTACACTCTGACTCTCCTGGCTCTAACCACGCTACACTCAGTGACTTCTCATTTTTACTTTTCAAAATGATAGTTAACCATGGTGAAAATGCACATTTATACCCTCTTAGGATAATTAATGCATCACCTACCCCAAGCAATGTCTTGTGTCCCACATGTAACATGGGACGAGCATAGTAGCCAAAGTTAGAAAAATTTTCTAACTTTTCTAGTGCTTCCATATTTCTAATTACCTAGCAAAGCCCAACTTAATCTCATGTTTCAAAAATTTGCTACCTTACCTAAGTTAATGCATCCCATGCAATTCATGGTCTGCTATGACCTTAAATTGGGAATCCATGGCCTACCGAGGCTACAAACTGACTTGCATACTTGCCTCCCTAACCTCACATTTACAAAATTTGGTGGATTTTCATTACATTGCTTTCTTTATTTTATGCAATTTGACTTCATTTGAGATAGGTGCAGATTGATGTTCTTTCTGCTTATTTTGCAAGATATTTCATAGGACTATAGCATGAGCACATATGAGCTTCTTCATTCACCTCTAGTTCTCACTGGATCTCATGTTGACCTCATCTAATGCATCAATGCCTAATACCTAGACCTTGAGCCCACAGTTTATGATGACTATGTAACATCCATAGAAGCACTACTAGATTAGCTAGACCATCTAGTCAAAGCTCTAGATCTAGCGGCAGGTGATATAATGGAAGATCCCCTCATTGAAGTCCCTGTAATAGCACTTAATGGCAAGGTAAAGACACTAAAACTTAGCTTTCTATTAGAGCCTCAGCACACCCATAGCATCACCAAAGTCCTCAGTGATAATATTAAGGCATTTTCATGGTCCTACAAAGATATTCCAAGCTTGGACCCTCATATAATGTAACATAACATAATCCTCGATCCTCATGTAAAACCAGTTAAGCAAAAATCTTGTAAGTTTAAACCTAAGGTGGTATTGGTAGTACATGATAAAATAACCAAGCTCTATAAGACTAGTTTCATCTAGGCAGTTGGCTACATAGATTAGGTCTCCAACATTGTGGTTGTACCTAAGAAAAATGGAAGTATATGCATTTGCATAGATTTCCAGGACTTGAATAAGGTGACTATCAAAGACAACTTCTCGTTTCCTAGTATTGACCAAATCATCAATACTATAGCTAGTCATGCCTTGTTGTGCTTCATGGATGAGTTCTTGGGGTACAACCAAATTCAAATCAACTCGGAGCACTAGCTTTGCACATAGCAAAACCTTTATGACCCATTAGGATATGTTTTGCTACACAATGATGTCTTTCAAATTAAAGAATGTAGGATCAACCTACCAATGTGCAATGATGTATATATTTAGTGATTATTTACTAGACTTCCTCAATGACCACATTGATGACATAGCAGTCGAGTCCAAAATAGTGCATAACCATGCAGGTGACTTGCACCATGTACTCAAACGTTTCCTTGGACATGACCTTAGGTTAAACCCCAAGAAGTGCGTCTTTAGTGTCAAGATTGGTCACATGTTAGGCTTTTTAGTATTAGAGGCAAGCATATGCATAAACCACAATAAGGTTAAGGCCATCATCAATTTAGCACCATCAACAAAACTTAAAGAGCTACACAAGTTACAAGGCATACTACAATTCATTCATAGGTTTATCACATCATTAATTGATAGATTGCAGCCAATGCAACATTTGCTCAAAAAGGGGATCCACTTTGAGTGGATAGCTCAATGCCAGAGGCATTTGAAAACCTCAAGAAGGAGCTAGCTCAACTTCCAAAAATCTACCCTTCACAAGGAGATAAGCCATTTTACATCTACCTTGTAACCTCCAATGCATCCATCTCTTCTCTACTTTGCCAAAGGTGAGATGGTGTCTTAGAGATCTCTATCTACTACCTAATCCATGTGCTAGTGGTGCATGAAGCAAAATATAATGATGTGGAAATGAATTTCCTTGCCTTATTCTTTGCACTTAAAAATTAATGGCATTATCTCTTCCACAGCTAGGTAAACATCATTTGCAAAAGCAATGTACTCTGGGCAATCATAATGAAGATCTACGAGAGTAGTTGAATCGCACAATGGAAAGCAATAGCTATGGAGTTTGATTTGCATTACATAGCATAAGCATCAACAAAAGGTTAAGCAATAGCCACATAACACATCAATAAATGATCAAGCAACTATAGATTCGAACTTTCTAGATGAGCATATTAGTAGTATAAGCCAAGTGCCTACCAACTTTAAGGTAGTTTTATATTTTGATGGAACTTCAATCTCTCAAGGGGGTAGTGTCATTGTAATAATCACATTTTCCTTTGGGGACATCTAATTATTCACTTATCATTTTACATTTCCTTTCACTAACAACATGGTGGAGTACAAAGGTCTTCTTAGAGGTCTCATAGTAGCCCGTGACCTAGGAATCCAAAACATAGTGATATGAGACAATGTGCAGCTAGTCATCAACCAAGTTATAGAGGTTTATGGTTGTAAATAACAACATATATAACCTTATTGTGATTTGGTCAAGCACTTTCTTTGATGGTTTGCAACTGTAGATATCCAACACATCCCCTACAATGAGAATGCTATTGTCAATGCATTAGCCACATTAGCCATAAGCATTACACCCAACATGTTTCATGCCTTGCCAACCTCAATAATGGATTGCACCAAAACTATCATACATGTAACTGACATTACAACCATAACCACAACAAGCACAAATCATGCATAAGAATGGTATGATGACATTAAGGCATGCCTTCAACAAGGTGAGCTTCTACAACATCTGACCACTACCCAAAAGGATGCAATGCAAAAATGATCACAGTAGTACATCCTCATAGGTAATAGCACACAATGTTGAAGATCCTATGATGGCATACTATTGACCTACCTTAACAATGATGAAGCATAGATGATCGTTGACCAAGTTCATGAGGGACTGTGTAGAGGCGACATAGCACCTAGGGCAATGACATTGAAAATCAAATGCTTAGGCTACTATTGGCCTTACGTGAAATGCAATTGCATCTCCAAAGTTAAGACATGTGATGTGTGTCAACGGTATGGTAACTTAATGCACATGCCACCCACTAAGCTACAAACCACTCAGATCACATGGTCATTTCAATGTTGGTGGTTTGATATCATAGGACCTATCATGCCTAAGTCTTCCACAAGACATAGCTTCATCATAACTGCAACCAAATACTTTACCAAGTGGGTTGAAGTCATTCCCTTTAGGAATACGATGTCACAATAGGTTTGCAAATTTATCCTTGACAACATAATGACCTGATTCAATCTACCCATAACTATAATCACAAACAACAAGCCATAATTTAGTAGTGTAGAAACCAAAGCCTTCTGTGAACACCTTAGCATCAAGCATTCCTTTTCATCACCATACTACCTGTAGGCAAATGGCTAGGTGAAGGTCATAAAAAAATCCATCATCAACCCTCCAAATAAGATGCTTAATAGTAGCAAACAATGATGGCACAAGCAGTTGGCCTACACGTTATGGGCCTATAGCACAACATGCAAAATAAAAATAGGAGATGTCATATAGCCTTTTGTATTGATTTGAAGCAATGTTACCTCTTGAACTATAGATCCCATCACTCTTCATGATCCTCTCAAGTTTCATTGATGAGGCATAGAGCAATAAGTTGAGAACCATTGACCTCAACTCCATAGAGGAGGAGTACATGCAAACACTCGAGCACATTGAATGGTACCAGGAAAAGAAATAGCAAAAACACCATCACAATCAACATCAGCATTCGCAAATTTGCAAAAAAATTCTTAGCCAATTGGGAAGGATCTTTCTTGATCACAAAGACTTATGAAAATGGACCATTTATGCTTGCTGATCTAGATAGTAATGATTTTGCCAATTTAGTTAACCATTCGTACCTGAAGTCCTACTACACCTATCACACAGGTCCACAACAACACAAGGTAAGCAAATGTTTTCTATGATATTAAACTAGCACAAAAAATTTTCTACAATGTTAAACTAGCATAGAATGTCTTCTAGAACATATGCTACAACATTAAACTAGTACAGATCATCCTTAGTCTATGACATTAAACTAGCACCCACAGCATGGTCTACTATGACCTTAAACTAGCAATCCACCATCTACTATGACATTAAACTAGCACATGGTCTGCTAGGACCTAAAACTAGCACATCACTATATACTAGAACCTTAAACTAGAATAGCATGCAATCTGCCAAGACTTTAAACTAGGTTCGCTATCCAGCACACATAGCTCAACATCCACAGTTCTATGAATAAGTAAGCACAAATACTTCCCATCCTCCTTCATCAACCTACATCTCAATGGACTAGACAAGGTGGGATGTTGTAGTTCTAGAATAAAGTTCACATTGTAAAGAAAAAGCCTCTAGAACATTTGTAGTGTCACCACCTTCAACATTTTGTTGATCCTCTGAGAATGCCCTTGGGCATTTAGCTGACCTTTCAAAGCTACTACCACCATCGTCACATATACCACCCCTAGGCTATGCTAACAACATCGTCAACCTTGTATGTTTCATCAGTTGTTGGGGCTCTCACTATTAGCACTACCCACTGAAGTCCCAATAGTATTGTGTCCTAGCCACAACACTACCTCCCCCAATCATCATCATTGCCTAGGCTTGAAAGTGCATCTAGCAACATGGACCCCACCATCCTATTAGATTTCTAAGCTCTTATCCTTGGTGTGAAGTCTTGAGCACCTACATCACCATCACCTTCGATCACCTCGCTAGCCTCCCTTAGGTGCTCACTTCCTGTGTGGCTATTGGAGCTTTTATAGCCTTCTAGCTCTGGCATCTACATTGGCCTTCTTACTTTGGTACTGCAAGATCTTGCAACTAGTCCAGCACTCATGGCACTTACAACTTCCTCACAATAGTAGCTTTCTTTTATCTCTTATTTTATGTGGTTGTTTTCTTGTTTCCTCTACATTGTGTTTGTAGGAAAAATCCTTGGAGGTAGTTATTCATAGATGCATTTCATCGTAGTGATAAGTCACCACATTGCTTCGATGTGCTTGACTAGACTTACTAAGATGATTGAGAGTGCACATCCCTATTCTTGCTATAACCCACTTGCATTTACCTTTTATACCTTACCTTCCCTACAAGCTTCTTTGATGCACATGGCACCCTTCTTTTAGTCGACTGTAGAACCCATGACATATGTAATGTAACTCATCCCATGGGGATCCTTTGTGGGATAGTCAAATCCCAAGCAAATGTAATTTAACTCATCCCGAGGAGGAAACACTTGTCCTATAGATGTGATGCAATTGCCTCTAAACAAATCCCATTGAATTGCATGCAGCCCACTCAATGAGAAGCATCTTGAAGCTATAATTTTGTAATAGAAAAGAAACAATAACTAAAAAAACAATAAATAGAGAAAAAATGGGACAAAATAAGTTCCCAAGTAAAAATTAGCAAAGCTACACTTTCACAACTAGTCCAACCCTGAATCTGCATTGACCTTCTCACAAGCACTCTGATAATAGGTCAAAATTCTAGGGACAAGCCATCATTGCTCCACAAACATTAACTCCCTCACAAGAATTTTGATAAGGGATCATGATTTGGTGACCAATCATCATGGTGTTACATTATGCAGTTGCATACACAATTAGCATCCCTCCAATGTCTTATCCCTTAGTCCATCTCCTTAACCTACTCCCTACCATACTTTATTCCCCTAGCACTCTTGAGCATGGTGAAGCATCATTTGATTAGATACCAACAAGCAATATTGGCATCATGTCTGACATCTCTTAGGCCACTCCTCTAGACATCAACAAAAAGGGGCCAATGAAACACCACTAATTTTGGATTTCAGCATTGCAACTGAAAATTTTTCAAAGTGTCAAAACTTGGAAAATTTTTCTAAGTGTTGGTGCTACACTCTGAGGCATAGCCAACATAGCATGTATCACAGATCCTATTTTGCAAAATTCTCTAAGTGTCAACAACAGTTGTACAAAAAATTTTGTAAATGTTGTGCTATGCTCTAATTCTGTCTACTACACTCTAGAGTGTAGCCAATGTAACACACACTTCCATGGCCAGTTTGTTCAAGTTTTAAGCCAGAAACTATTAGGAATGCTTAGCATAGAAGAAAAAGTTTAGCAAATTCTGTAACTCCTAGGGTTGCTCTTGCTACTAAACTCTAGAGAGTAGCCAACATAACACACCTTTTAGTGGCTAGTTTGACTAAGTGTCAAGCTAGAAGCTATCAAGCTAGCTCAAAGTGGAGGAACATAGTTCCAAACCATAGCCTCCAATTTGCACTATTTTTTGTACTATTTATAGGTACATTGTGATCATTCAAACTCTAGCATGTGCAGTCTTGGTAGTGTAGTCACAATTCAGTAGTCTCTGGGGATCCACTATAATGCACTAGAGTGTAGCACTTGCTACTTCTATGGGAGCATAGCTAGGTTTAGCATAGCCCCATCTACCCTCATGCCACATGGTGCTTGATCTACATTTCATGCTAACCCTAAGCCTATAAATACCCTCACATTCCACACTCTATGGGTTAGTAATTAATTCTAATAGTTGGCGTTTGAAGCATTTGGCAACCAAATTCAAGTAGCAATTAACATCTCAGAGCATCATTTGGCACCTAACGCACCTTGTGCACCCCGTACATTGAAGTTTATCAACATCTTAGCAACCCTTTTGTGTTCTACTTAGCATTGTAGCATACTGCAAGCCTGTAAGACATCGTGGTAGCCAACCTAATAGGCTCAAACTCCATGGTATTTGTCAGTTTCATAGCCCAAATGTCCCAATGACTATTACTATGCTACTATGCTACTACTATGCTTGTTTGTACACCATGTACCACTCTCAACTCTTTTTTGCAATTTTTATGCTTCCCCATTTGGGGTGGTGCACTTTTTTTCTCAAGTTTTGTTACATTTTTCAATCACTTTTTCTTTGACATTTAGCATAGCACTCATGTTTTCTTACTATTTCTCATGAATTCACACATTTGCACCACCATTCTCAAGCTAGGACATCCTGCTACACACTAACCTAGTCGATCCTAGTGTCCATCGATAACACTGTGTAACCCCTTTAGTACTCACTTGATGTAGCATCTTGTAAGTCCCTGTTCAATCAACAAGACCGTTCAAGGTACCCCTGTCTCCATTTCCAGCAAGGCCCTCACATGGGTTTGGGGTTAGGTTGTATGCCCACTAACTTCTCAATGTTCTAGCCATTGATGTTTTCAATCATCACAAAAATGATCAAAACTCTTCAAAAAGAGTTCAGACCTAAGGTCATGACAATGGAAGAAATTAGAGACATTTCAACTCTAAAATTTGAAGAACTTCAAAGTGCTCTTATTTCTTATGAAATGAATCTCATAAGTGAAGAAGCTATCTAAGAAAGATCCATTGCCTTAATGACTACATCCAAGAAGAAAGAGATTAATGAGCATGATGAGTATAGTGAAGATAAGATTGCTTTTCTCACTAGGAAGCTACAATGACTAATAATTTGAAGGAACAAAGGAACACATTAACAAACATTCATTCCATTCAAATTTAAAGAATAGGATAAATTTTTTTTTTTGAATTCTAGTTTAGACTCCTCTTCTATAGAATGTTGGATTTGTAGAGGAAGAGGCCATATGGCCTCTAAATATCCTAGCAATTTTAGGTTGTAGCTTAAGAACAAGTCCACTAAAGAAGCAAAGAAAACAACTTCTATAAAATTTGGAATGATGGGGAGAAAAGTGAGGAAGAAGTGGAGGATGATGCAAAAAAATCTCATCTCATTTGCATGGTCCTCACTGATGACAATGATAATTCATCATATGATAATCTTAATGATAATGAAAGGTTTGATCTTTTATGTAATGAGCTTCTATCATTTCAAAGTCTTTGCACTAAGTTAAGTAAATAAGTTAAGTCTAAATATTAGGAAATATCATTGATAAATATGATTGCTTCTGATCTTTCTAAACAACTCTCAGACCTTAGGGCTAAGAATGAAAAGGTAACATCATCTTTAGAATAGGCCAAAGTGGAAGTTGTAGACATCAAACTAATAAATGAGAGATTGCCAAAGAAAAAGGAATTTCTTCGAATGGTCTTAGGGCAAGGAAGGAGTCCACATGATAAGAGTGATCTAGGATGATGTCCTCATGAACATTCATCATCTAAAAACACATCCCAATCAAATGATCCTCTAAAATAAAAAGCTAACAAATCAAAATCAAAGGAAGCACCCACATCTCAAAAAGTTCTTAAAAGATTTGATTATCCTAATCACCCATACTACCATAGGAGAATTATATGTTATTATTATCACAAGTTATGACATAAACAATGGAATTGCAATCTTTAAAATTACCATATAAATATCTAGTCATATCTTCGAACTCCTTGTTCTTATCAAAGTAGACTAAGAAAACTTTTTGTACAAGATCATAAGGGAGACTAGATGTCAACCCAAAAGACCAAAGTAACCAAAAATAATGGAGAATTAAATCATAGGAATAGGGGAATTAGGGCATCCTCACCAACAAATTCATAAAATTGGAGAAGTTCAGTTGAGAGGAGAATCCTCAAAAGAGGAAACTCATTCTCTAGCTCTCTAAACTCCATCACTTTTTGATAGTATAATAGCTAAGTAGAGGTAAGTTTTCTTCTTTTTTTTTCAATCTTTCATAAAGAGTATAGTCCATTGGCAACCTTTCCAAAACCCCATCTTGATTTTGACGAAAGAAGTCTTTCCAAAATGAAAGATTCCTTTGGATAAACAAAGATATCTCTTTGATTTTTTGTGTCATGGGAAAGATTTCTTCTATGGATAAAATATGTCTACTATGCATTTTAAATGTGGGAAATACATCTTTTTTTTGTGCAAGATGTCTTCTTTTTCATTCAAAGGCCTCGTTTGCTACTACTATGAAAAGACAAAATCCCAATTTTTGTTGTATTCCTTTAGATCTACCCCACAGAGATGACTAGGGCTCCATCATTTGTAATGATTTTGTTGAAAATGGCCCACAAAATGATTGCAACATCCAAGGCACCACTCAAGAAGTGGTCAAGAGGAAGTTCTAATTGTGCACTACCCTACTACATGTCCCAATTTTATAGCATGAGTGTATAACACAAGTTTGAGGTAACTCAAACTACTAGCATCATTTTTGAATGTTCTCTTGGTTTCCTAGCCCATAGGCAACAAGCCTTGCTAGAATATTTCAAGCTTTTGAACTAGAACATGTTCATTACTATGAATTTTCTAGTTCCTAACATGCTAATTAAAAAATTCTATTGTAATATTGTTATTTCTAATGTTGCTATTGGGGCATTTACATTCACAAGTGGGGTAGTTGTTGTTGAGATTTCTCCCCAAGTTATGAATGCAATTATTGATATTTCTAGTCTTGATGTCTTCCAAGTAACCATTGATACCATGCATGACATTTACACAAATAGTATAATGCCTATAGGACATGATGAATTTTGTGATGTTTTGTTTAGTAGAGGCTTGTCTTTTAACAAAGGTCAAATTGAGAGAAGAAATATGACTATTGATGCCTCCATCCTATCTCATATTATTTTGTATAACATCATGGTAAAATCAAGTAGTTATAGTTATCTACTACCACCCAAGGATTTTTTTTCTTTACTATCTTTTTATAGGATTGCCATTGGATCTAGGGCATACTTTCTACTGAGACATTTTTAGTCTCTATTCCAAGGAGAGAATCCTTGGGTATTCCTACCTCATCAGTGTGTTGATTCATCATAGGGGTGCACATATTCTAGAGTTTCCTTTGATTAAAGGCAAGAAAAGTCTTAGTGAGTACATTGAGAAGAAGAGTACATCCCATGTTGCAGAGGCAGGCTCGAGCACCAGATCAAGGATAGTAGCAACATTATCATCTAGGACCTCTCCTTAGCTGAGGAGGTCCAAATATTTAAGTGTTTAGATCATATCATCACTAAAGAAGCTTTTTCGATCCTTTACATGAGTTATCAAAATGCTTGGAAGTAACCTCTCTTACTTGCATAAGAGTTTGGATGCAACCAATATTCCACCTTCCTCTGATGACCAAGTATTTGAGGGGGTTACTACACCTCCTATTTCTAATAGTGAGGAGGATGTTCTAGCTTCACCAAGGCACTCTGTAGCACCCTCACATGCATATGACTTAGGGATGGGGTCAAATTTAGCGTTGAAGGCACCTACAGCTAGTGTCTAGTGGGAGCATCCTTCTCCTACCTCTTTTGAGCAATGGGCTATGAAGAGCATCTTTATGACCATGTCCCAATGGGTACTAGTGCAGTAGCCTCTAGCTTCATCAACTCCACAAAATTCCACTCAGTTTTGAGTGAAGCTCCATCCTAGGTTCACTCCCATGTAGTAGGTTGAGTCATCTAATAAGAATACCCAAATATCTAGTCATCCCAACACTAGTTGTGATGACAAGGAGGAGGATACTTATCATCCATATAGAGCAGTAGAGAATTCATAGTCTAAACATGTGATCGAGGTTAGTGATTAAGACCTTATGTGGTTGTTTTCTCTCTTCTTTTGTTGATGCTCAAAAATTTGAATACATTTTTTAATTTTCAATATGTGATTTTGAGAATTTTTCACATATGTGACTAATTTGATATGATAGTTGTGGATAGCTATACTATAATGTGATTATGGATAGTTTGGTATGACACATTTTGTGAATGAGTTATATAAAAATGGTATTTTTCCTTTGTTATCTCTATGTGATCTACCTTGCTCTTTATTTTTACATTTGTCATACTATCAAACCTCCATACTTATCCTAATCCCTGGCTGCCATAGGAATTTATATGTCTTAATGCTTTCATTGGTTTATTTTTATGTATTTTTATATGCTCTATCCTTTTTGGTTATGTTAAAAAAGGAGGAGAAGTAGCTCATGGATTATTATGTATTCAGACAAAACTAATTAATTTTCTTATGTTTTGGACATTATCAAAAAGGGAAAATTGTGGACCTTTTGGTATGTCAAAATGTTAAGAGAAATGTAAGACATGGTTGTTTGTGTGTGTGTATCTGATTGTTGTGCTTGCAGGTCTAGAACTTGGATTGAGACAAGAAGGTTTGCTAAAGATCAAGATTGTGGATAATGAACAAATAATTTAAAGGGTAAAAGAAGGTTGAAGAAAGACATCTCTAAGAAATAGTAGACATCTTAGCAAAATTGAAGGATGCACAAACAAAGACGTCTCTAAGAAATAGTAGACATCTTGGAAAAATTGAAGGATGCATAGGTAAAGACATCTTCAAGAAATAGGAGATGTATTTCATGAAACAAAGACATATTTTCCTAGATTAAGACATCTTCTAGAATGTAGGATAGTTTTAGAAAGGTATCTTTCTCCAAACAAATACACCTTCCCAGAATGAAGATCTCAAAAATATGTCTTCATAGAATGAAGACCAAATGTAGAAAGACATCTCAGGCATGAAGGAGACATCTTTCATAATCATTAGCTACTATTAGCTAGCTATTGCACAAGTTTCAAGTGTATTTGGAAACATTGTAACTACAAGAAGACATCATTCTCATTGAAAAATTTGTAAGCTCTTGTACTATAATTCTGTAATCAATTCACAATCATTGTAATCATCATTGCTTCTCATTGTATTATCATTTGTATATTGTAAAGTGTCTTGTACCTCAAAGTACAAGAATCAACAAACTAAGTTGCATTCATCCCTTGTAATTATTGTTCTCCATTATTGCTCTATGGGATTGATGTGCTTCTCGTAGGAAGGCATCTTAATTGAGCTTGTTAGGCTCATATAGGATTGAGTGATTCATGTTGCAGCACAACACTTCGAAGTAGAGCTCAATATTGTAAAGGTTGTGAAAGCATAAAAATAACATTTTAATCCAAATAGGACCTTGTAGGAATGAGTGGTTGGTGTAGTGTCACAACACTCTAGAGTAGAGCTTAGAGATTGTATAGGATATGGTACCCTTCAAATCACATTTCAGAGCAACAAAGTTTGGAGGTGTACTTGCAATCTACCCTCCAAGTGTGGACTACCCAAGTTGTAGAAAAATGTTAAATTTGGTGTGTGTGCTTTATCCAAAGAATTTGAATTTGGGGAACTTATTCATCACCCCCTTCTAAGGTCAACAATCCACACCCATGCTACTAGGTCCCTATGCAACAAACCCAAGGTGAAGTCTATTTATCAAATTCCCACAATAGAAATAGGATAGTTTAGACAAGATGAGGTTCCAAGACCACAACCTAATCTAGAGGTCATGCTAATAAAGGCTTTCTTGGAGAAGGTCCAAAGTAAGAAAATTCATAGTTCTATCCTTTAGGAACTAAATTTTAGATCTTTTCTAAACCTTGCATTAAAAGAAGTGAGATTACAACTGCAAAGACCTCCACTATGGTCCATTCTCTCCACTAGTAGAGAATGACACATGGGGGAAACCTACGTCTTCTAAAATAACCAACAAGGAGATGTGATCATAAAAATCAAACACATTACCATCTATTATTCAGTTGAAGCAATAGCGAAGGCCCTCAGATTACCTAACACAAGGATGAAGTTGACAAAGATTTCTACTTAACCTAATCTAGAAATGAAGAATAAATGGATCCAATAGTGCTACTAAGTAAACTATAAGAAGTACAATGTCTTGATAAATATGAAGCAAGCCTACTTAAAATTGCAACCTATCACCTCAATACAATGGTGACACCAAGTAAGGTGACTACATTTTCCACTAGGGCATGCATGGCTCTAAGTTGTAAATTCTAGGGCAACCTACCATAACTCATCTTCCTTAAAATTGAAAATCATCTTAAGGAGAACCAAAAGTAGTAGAAGATGTTGTCCTTTCCATGCCTTATAAGAAAAATTTATAAAGGAGGAGGAATATTTCACTACTTCAACAATGTGATTCAAAAATTTAATACTACATCATGACAAGAAATGATGAAGGATAAGACATCTCCAAGCTTCAAGAGGAGGAGAAAACACCACCACCACCACCTAAAGCACTACAGATGACACCAAAAATTCTGGTAGTTGTTGAATGTCTAATGAAACATAGAAAATAATAGCTGCAACAACAAGCCTCTAGTGATGGTGGAAAATTTTCTATATATAGACTAGACATGAGCCACTTAAACGAGGTTATAAGGACCATTAGCTAGCCAAATGATAAGATGACATCATTTTTTTCTCATAAAGAAACCAGGATCCTATTCACTCTAATTTCAATGCCAAATAATTCATTGTGTCCATCCTAGGACAAGGATTTCTTGAAAACTCTAGGGATGTAATAGCCTTCTCCATGATGATAGAAGAAGGTGAACAAGCAATAGTCCTTATCATGCCATAGAAGGGCTAGCAGACAGTAGCAAAGATGGTGGTGGATTGAATTAGAGAAGCCTTGAATGCCATGATAGATTTACAAGAATCAATAGGAGCTAGAAGTATAGGGATGAGTGCAACCTATCATATGAAAGCGTTGAAGTGACTACTAGGAGCTAGATAACTGATTCTAGAAATATTTGATTTCTTGGAAGATATTTCTGCTACCTAGTTGTAGTTACAAGAGACAAGTGACAAGCTATTAATAGTGAAGGCCCAATATAATAAGGTCATCATTAATAATCAATGGTTTTCATCTAAGGTTGTGGAACTTGGAGCCCACTTCTCAAATCCTATCATTCTAAAACTAGAGCTCAATAAAGCTAAAGCTTTCCAACAGCTTTAACAAAAATATTAGGAGGCTAAGAATGCTAACGAGATGAAAATTTTTTATCTATCATTATCAAGGCAATGATGAATTTCTCCAGCCGTGACCTTCAAAAGTTTCACAAAGAGAGTCTTGTGCTAACCTAGGATAATCATCACCTATGAAATGATAAGCAACAAAAGCATTAGATCGTTGAGTACATTCATTAACAATAGCAACAGCTTACCAAGGTAAGCCTAGATTTAAGGAGATTATCTATGGAGAAAAGAAATCTCTCAATGAAGAAGGTTCATGCCCTCAATTGAGGTTACAACATGGAAAACTAAGGCTCTGAAGTATGACTGAGTCAAGCACCACTATAACGACTATGTTAAGATTCTCAAGAAGATAAATGAAAATTAAATCAAGTTGGCAAAGGAAAAGGTAAATGATACTCTTTAGTAACTCTAGCAAATAGGTGATGTGTGGTAGCTCATATTTGATTGTCTTAATTCCTACAACCAAGTAGGAATTCACCTAAAGTAGTTGTAAATCAAGGAGATGACACAATACATGTAACTCAATAACCTTTGATATCAAAACTTGGTAATGCTAATAGTAAGAAGGTCACGATTAAAACTAGAACATCAAGTGGCTAGCTCATACCTCCTATATGAGATGGAGTTCAAGATCCATAAGGAAATCAAATAAAAGTCGTAAGTGGCCAATGTGGAGCTTCAAGTTCTCAAAAAGAAGATTTACCAATCAAAGATTCGTTGCTAAGAATCTGGGTAACTACTAGAAACTATAGAATCTATTTTATATGTTTGAATTTGAATGTAAATAATTCATAGCATAGTTCATTAACACAAAAGAAATGTTTGTCACACTGTCATGTACATGGGATATACTAGAACTAGCTCATCTAGGAAAACAACCTAGACCATTCATGACTCATGAGAAAAATAAGAGAAGATGAAGGTATTTTTGAATACCTTCTAGCTTTTGGTAGCAGAAATAGTAGCAACACAATAGCCTATGCTTCTAGTAGAGTAGGGATGGAATGAAGGATCCTCTGTGTTATGGAAGTCTTCAACCCTAGGCATGGTGTAAAGACTTCGTACTATCTCCATCCATATAGCTAGCACCTACCAATTTTTGTCAAAGTACTCCAATTCCTTGTACATTATGCCAATTTTATATCTACACAAATTATAATTCAAAATGATACTCAAGAGTTTTTTTTATTATAGTTAGTTATTTAGTTCCATACTTTTCCAAATTTTGTAAGAAACTCTATCTCATTTAGTTCACTTGACAATTATATTTTAGTCACTTTTGGGGTATTATGAAATGTTAATAAGTCAATTACATCAACAAATACCCATTTATGCATCCTTAAATGTGTTGGAGCATATGTGTTGATGCTAATCCTCTCAAAGCCTATATAAGTATGCACACTTGTTGAATTTATGGCACCTTTGGTCAGTCTACTAGCCAAACTCTTTTAGTTTTCTTCTAGAAGATTTAGTGAAATTTTTCTTTGACTACCCATAGCATGAAGTGAATTAACTATATAGAATTTTACTTGATTGCAATATGTACCTAGATAAGGTTGCATGAACAAAAATAAAATTGAAATTTCTTCTATCCATTACAAAACTTGGATGAGCTTAAGTTTACTTTCAAGCATTTTACTTTGCATCCATTTTACATTTCTATACTTAAGTACTTAATATTTTATTATGAAGTAATGTGAGTATGACCACTTTGAGCATAACATACTAACACTTGGTAGTCCCAACAATGAATACTTGGTATTCCCAATAGTAAAAACTTGGTAACCCAATAGTGTTAGTATAAGTTCAAGATGTGTATGAAAAGTGGGATGAATATTCTATGTTTAGGATATTTTAGTTATTAATTAGTTAAAGCTTAATATTTCAACTAATTCTTTAAACATTTTAAGATAAAAACTAATAAAAATTATAAATAAAAATATCTTATACCTCAATCACACATAGCTATATGGATGATGTTAATACAAGTGATAATTAAGAAGGCAATGACTAGTAATCTCATCCTTTACTATCTAAGGCATAAGCCACATAGGTAGAAGACATCCATAGAATTCAACCAAACCGTGCCAACACACTTATGATTCATATGGTTGGGTGTAGGTAATACTTGTTGCTCATCAAGTAGAAAATATAAGTAAGACTCTTATTAATTTTAATCATCTAATTATAGAAAATGTTTTTCATAGTTAATTCCTTCTTATTGATTATAACATTTTGCCACCAATTTTTCCTTATTCTTTGTGAATATACCATCTTCATTAGCTTATTTCTAAAGTTCAATTTTTTCCCAATGATAGTGTGTCCATTAGGCATAGGGAGAATCCTCCAAACATCATTTCTAATAAATTAATTATCCTATTTATGCATGGCTTGAAACAATAACTCATTTGCAAGATCTTCTTAAATCTTGTTCAATTTAGTTTGAAAAAGTAAGCATGCAATCCCACAAAATTCTTGAAGACTTCTAGTTTTTTCTCCATTGGGATAATCTCCAATGATTTGACCTACAGGATTACATTTTACATATCTTCAATGAGTTGATTAAGTCTTTAATGTTTAGGCTTCTTGATGACTTTTTTCCATTAGACTATCTCCAATCTTAGGATGCAATTATTGTACTATCTAATCATACTCACTTCTTAAACTTATCTAATCAAACTTGACTTTGTCTTATCAAAAATAACATTAACCACTTCCTTAACCATTGGTGTATGTTTGTTATAAACTATATAAGCCTTGCTTCTAGAAGAATAACCAAGAAAAATACATTCATAAAATTTATTATTAAATTTATATAATTTATCTTTACTTTTAAAAATGTAACATTTATAACTAGAAATCTTAAAATAACTTACATTTATTTCTTATCATGGTAAAGCTAAAACAATGTCTTTATAGTCTTGGGTCTAAAGAGAATCTAATTTGAAACATAGTAGGTTATATTTATGGCTTCTTCCCAGAAATGTTTAGGTATGGTTTTCTCATGGAGTAGGGTTCTTACCATTTATTAAAGTTCATAATTCTTGCTCTTCAAAACTTAATTTTATTTGGGTGTTGTAGTTGCTAAGAACTTATGTTTAATTTCCTTACTACCACAAAAATCAGCAACTATAATTCTATCAAATTTAACATCATGATCACTTTTTATTTTCTTAATCAAGTATCCTTTTTCTATTTGAATCCTAATAAAGATTTTTGAAGTGATAAAAATCTTCATTCTTGTAGGTTAACATGATTACTAAATTAAACCTTGAGTAATCATCAACAATAAAAATAACAAATATCTTCTACGTCCTAATTGACATCTCTTAATGTTTTGTATCAAGTGAAGAAGAAATAATTGAAAAGAATTCTTGGTTGTTATATCAATTTTACTCTTGAAAGCTATGGTTTTCTGCTTACCTTTTTTGCATTTTTCACATATCCTATCCTTCTTAGATTAAAGGTTGGATAATCCGTCAACAATTTGATGTTTAAAAAACTTACTATGACTTTAAAAGTTCAAGCCACTAAAAATTTTATGTCAAAACTAACTATTATTTAATTTGCTAATTAAACATTTAAAATTTTTTCTAATCAAATTAAAATTATCAATAATATAAACATCAACTGGTCTATGTCTGATGAGAATCACTTCATTTATTTTGGTATCCTTACTAATATAATTTTCAATTTTAAAATAATACATTTTTTCTATCATTATAAAGTTAACTTACACTTAATAAACTATGTTCTAACCTTAAAACATAAAATATGTTTTCAATTTTTGGAGAATTCTTATGTCCAACAATATCTTTTTCTTTGATACATGTCTTCCTTTTATCCCCAAAAGTGATGCTTTCACCATTATAACTTGATAGAGATGTGAATCTTAAATGCTTACTAGTCATATGTCTAAAGCATCAACTATTAAGATATCAAAAGCTAGATGATTTTTCGTAAGGCTCCAACTCGTCCATATATGCCTTATGAATCTATTTCTAGGGAACCTACACTTTACTCACTTTGGGTTTCTATTGATTCTTATTATACTTCTCTTAGTTAGTCTTCGAAAATATCATATTTACATAAATGTAATATGGTTTGATTGGATAATAATATTAAATATAATCATAATTATAATAATAATAGCATTGAATGTAGGATTTTCTTCAAAGAAATGTATACATTGGTATATAATTCCACTTACCGTCATTTGAGTAGCCTTGTAGCCATGATGTTTAATATGGTTGTTCCTTATGTAAACTTTTCAAGTAAAATTTTAAGATTTTCTATTGCCTAAACTTGACATCCAATGATGGCTTCATAATCATTTAGCTCTTTGATTACCTTCTTACTTTCTTTATCCTTTTGATGAAGTTATCCATCTTTTTCCATAAGACATTTCTAAAAGAAGTAACATTTGTCTTACAAGTCATTATGAGGCTTCTCCTTGGCTTGAATTTTAGTTACTTGAGCTTTCAAGTTTTAACTCTTATTTATGAAGCTTATTTTTCTTTTTCTTACATATGCCTTAAACCTTATTGAATGAAGTAAGAAGTAGCTCATACTTCATCACTTCATCTATACTCTCCTATTCATCATCTGGATAATCTTCTCCTTCAAGTACTATCATAAGTAAAAGATTACATTCCTCTCTTGCTTTTGCATCTAAGAATGAATTTCTACATTCATCTAGAGAATGCAAAGCTTTCTTTCCATTTGACTTACTCTTCTAATCATTTTTTCTTTATTTGTATGAAAATTCTAATGAAATGTGTCCATATCCATGATAACTATAGCATTGAATCTCACTTTTATTATCTTTTTCATCACTTTTGTTAACATGATTTTTTGATATCTTACATTTTTCAAACATCCTCCTAAATAATTTGTTAAATGTCCTAGTAAGGAATTATCTATTTCATCTTAACCATCTTCAAGAATGATTTTTGACCTTGGTATACGATCTCTTAGGAAGTCTTATCAAGACTTTTTAGCAAATTATTATATCTAAACATTCCACTCCAAGTCCTTTAAGAGCATTCACAACTTTAGTAATTCTAAAGAAGTACTCCTTAATGTTTTCCTCTTCCTTCATTTTAAGTTTCTCAAACTAATGATTGTGGATTTGAGCCTTGGACTACTTTACCATAGAGGTACCTTCATGCATAGATTGAAGAAGGTCCCATATTTCCATTTCAATGTTATAACAAACTATTCTCTTAAATTTTTTTTGACATAAGGCATAATAAAAGGCATTCATATCTTTAGCATTGGCAAAATGAGATCTCTTATTCATATTTCTACATTTGCATAGATCATTAGGTCTAGTGTAATAATTTTTACTTGAAGTTGTGTTAATTTCTATAGGCTTTGAATATCCATGCTTCACCAAGGATCAAATGTTAAAGTTCACATATTAAAATAGGAATTTCATACTTCTCTTTTAGTATGTATAGTTAGATCCATCAAAAAAACAAAGACGTATGAGATGATTTAGCATATGTAATAGATAGGATGAAATAAGTACAAATTCTTGAATAATGTTAGTTTGGATATCAAAAGATCAATCCTTGATACTAATGGTAGATCAAAATGAATACCCTAAAGGGAGATGAATATGGTGTCTCAAATATTTAAAACATATTCCACCATGAAATCTAACTTTTAATTACATTTAATTAGAGTACCTAAAAATCTAATCTAAATGTGATAAGAAAGATATACTAGACAAACTAAAAAAGAATACATCACATTTATGGTGAATTGGCTTGGACAAACTCCACTCTTAAGGGGTTATTAAAGTTTCCATTTTTCCTTGATTCTCTTCAACTCTTTAGCTTCTTGAAGAATAATAATGATTTTAAATACTTCTAGTCTACCTCTACTATAGTTAGGATTTTCAAGCTAAAATCCTTAGACCAATTAAGGATGAGATAAGGAAGAATATGATTGATCCATATAGGAATATCCTATAGATTGGAGTAAATAAAAATCTAGTCTAAATGTGATAATAAATATGATCCAAATAAAATAAAAAATTTTACATCACATTTATAGTGAATCGGATTATACCTACTTCCACACTAGAAGGGCTATTCAAGTTTTCACATTGATGAGTCATGTTCTAACATGCTTTGATATCGGATACCCGATATCACAGGGTATATGTCAGCCTATAAATATAGCACTCAAGCTCATAATTTTCATATCAGTTTTTGTCATAGTTAGCAAAGCTCTTGCAGTTTCTTTTCTCCAAAGTTAGAGTATTTTCTTAGTGGTCGTAGCAAGAGTCTAAGTGTGTACAGATCTTTGTTTGAGCACTGATGTACCTAAGCACAACATGTGATGGGAATAAAAATGAATCCTTTTGATAATCCTTGTAGCACTAAGAATAGATTGATGTTTCCTTGATGCATTTAATATTCATGCACCTTATTCTCATGCACTTCACTTTAGTGCACTTTAATTAAGCAATTAATTCCCAGTTGTTAATGAACACAAGCATGACCACCTCTAGCATACATGTAGCACATGGCAATCCAAAAATGCTTAACATTTGGTAATATAGTAGGCTTATATGTGTTTAAGATGTATCTAGGAAAGTGAAACAGGTACTTGCATTAGGCTAGCTAAATAGTAGATAAATTAGATCCTAAATTACTCTACCTTTCATTATTTTTGTATGTGATTAAACTTACAAAACATAAAATGAAAAAAATCATGTTCCTCAATTACACTTAAACCATATCCTTAAGCTTCACAAATGTAGTTGGGAAGACAATGAACATCTCAACAACCATCTCACTTCCTAGAGGAACTAGTGCACTGAAGAACCATAGGTCCATGGAATTTGACTAAATCACATGTGAACACCTTAGTGATTCATATGGTTGGGTGTAGGGGTACCTCATCATTCATAATTAATGTCATTGCTAGAGACATTTTGGTTGTTTCATGCGCTATCTAGATTTAGTGAGAATTATTCAAATCATAGAAATGAACCTTATAGTCATATCACATTTTAAGATTACTACAACAATTTTAAGAAGCATACTAAATTTTTACTTTTTCTAACATAAAATGTCTTCTCCTCATAATAGTGATTCTCTATCCAAGTCTAATGGAATATATCCACTAGTGCCTCAACAATATCAAGTGGTATATGCTCATCTTGATGAGTATGTATCAAATTTTACCTTCATCCTACATCAAGATGAATAGCTATGGTGGCATGACATGGATGGCAACATTGTGTTGCCACCCAACTAATCCATTCCTACAATGCTCCAACAAATGCTTATACGATGGGGTCTCTAAGAACTTCATGCTAAGTATGTTATGCAAAATAGTAATGTTAGGGATTATCATCTCATTGAGGCACAATGTCTCAGGGATCACCAGTTAGAACAACGTTATGAATCTGCAAAGGGAAAAATATTTAATGGTTCTTCAATCATACTATACCAAAAATATGGTGGAGAGCCCTTCTCTAGGGATTTTCCATTTAGTGAAATTCCTTTTTTTGACTTCAGTGAAGAAGGTCAGAACTAGAACTTGTAGTCCACAATTCACAATCCTGGTTTTGGTAGGAATGGATCTAATGATAAAGAAGGATCCAAAGAGGAAGGTCAAGGCAAGGATGTAGATAAGAAACAAGATCATGATCATGGTCATCACTAAAGAGGTGGTAGCAAGCACTATGATGGTGCTAGTCCTCCTTCCTCTTCACCTTCATTGTCATCCTCTTCTTCTTCTAGTTCTAATCATAACCATAGGAGCCATGATCATGATGGAGGTGATCGATAGGATCAAAATGATCAAAGGGACTGTCAAGCAAGGCAAAACTAAGGGTGTGAGCATTCAAGAGAGAAACAACACCATGAAAAATGGGTAGTAGAGGGCATCATAAGCACCAAAATCAAGGCCTTGATGAGCCTTTTCTTGCTACATGAAGTATGATAAACATTGCATAGGTAGTACAAATTTCAACAAGGCATGTAAAGGATAATCAGATCAAAGACCAGATATGAATAATATCCCTAGGTTCAAAGGGGGATATAACTCAGATTCACAGAACCATCTCCAAGCTTTCCAAGATGCATGTGCCTTGCAAAACATAGAGAATGAATGGGAAAAACTTAAGTTGTTCCCATGGACATGCATTAAAGACGCAAAAAATTGGTACCAATCCTTAGAAACAGAATCTATCAAATGATAAGGTACAATGCTTGAATTATTCAATGACAAATATCAAACATACTCCAAAGTGTCCAACTTGAGAAGGTAGATCCAAGGATGGAAACAAGGAACAGATGAATCCTTGGATGCCACCATTGGTTGATACTCTTCCTTAATGCACAAATGTCCTAGTCATGATTATTCTTAGCTGGATGAACTTCACCACATTGTAGATGGGCTTTGCTCTAAAATGAGGAGAACCCTTGGCGTCTATGCCTGAGGATGAATGTCAAATTTAAGCACCTATTAGAACCAAATATTGATTAAGCAAGTAGCTAAAGATGAAGGTAAATTGCAAAAACAAAAAAGTGCAAAAGAGTATAATCATGATCCTTCCATTCGCAAGAGAGAGGTTTGATTTTGTGATAGTGAGAAAGAATCAAAACTTAATGAGGTGGCAAATAAGAAAGCCTTGCAACTTCAAAAATTTCAATCTGAAATTAGAGCCAAGGTTGATCAGTTATGGGACTCCATGGATAGTATATTTCAAGCTATCCTAAAAATTTTTGAAGAGTCCAAATAACAAGGTAGTGATCATGAGCATAGGATATGTAAGAAAGTTCAACATATCTATCAATGAGCTAAGGGCAAGATTGCTACAATAGAAGAAGCTGCAAAAAGCAAATTAGATGATGATGATGGGTGTGACATCTGCTAGTATGAACATCCTAAGGATGCTACCCCATAGTGTCACACTTATAGGAGTCTAGGATGTATACTTTGAATCCACAACTAACACAAAGATAAAAATCCATAAGATTACCTTATCCTCAAGGTAACTCTAGCTAGTTTCACTAGCAACAACAATATTATCCAAGTGGAACTCTACCACAGCCATATGAGAAATATCAATAGTGGCAAAAACCACAATCATGGGCACTAGTACCATTAAGGTAGCAATATCCTTATAGACAACCTGATCTATATGGGTACTACATTTAGCAACTCATGTCTCCACATGACTCATCTAGTTATGTTTCTACTTTCCAATCTCTCTACCACCCTTCTAATTATTATCAAACTCATTCTCCACAATAAAAGGAGGATAGAACCTTTTACCCTTATCCTTCTCCTATTCCTGCATATCTCCCTCCTTCAACCACATAGCTACCACCTACTTCACATATGCAAGGTGAACTACCAACTCAACTATAGCAATGCAACACTACCTAAGCACCATTGATACAAGAATGGGCATCAAAGATCTTTCCCTAAAAATATCCAAAGAAAATGCATTTGGCAAGATTAAGAAGAAGTAAGTTCCATGCATCATGTATAGTGATACAGGGTGCAATTATGTGTAGAAACTCTAGGTAGTGAAATGAGCATCTATCTCTGCATGCAAATAGTGTGCACTAAAAATAGAAATTCAAAGGTGTATATATGCAACAACCATAAAATAGGAAGATACCTAGTGGCTAACTACTGATTTTGAGAGTAGCACACTTTCCATAGAACCAACTAAGAGCCTAACATGCACATATGTTGCAAGCATGAATGAACTAGAGCAAGTTTAGCACCAACTCTCTAATTAGGCAAATGATGATATTTCAAGAAAGAGCCCCTTGAACTAAAACCTCTACCAACTGACATGGAATATGTGTTCTTAAAAAATGGGAATCTAGTCATAATCAATGCAAATATTGCTCCAAAATAGAAAAAAAATGTTGTTGAATTTGGTTAAAAATGGTTAACAGCTTTAGCCTAGTTATATCCTAAACTCACAGGGATTGATCCTAGGATATGCCAGCATCACATCTACACTGATAAGGCCATGAAGCTAAAGAGACAACCATAGAGATGATTGAACCCCAAACTAAAGCATCTCATCAAAGAGGAAATTGAACAACTCCTCAAGGTGGGATTCATTTATTCTATTGTGAATAGCAAGTGGATTAGTCCACTCATGATTGTACCAAAGAAAGGTGGTAAGTGATGGATCTACATCAATTTTTGATTGCTAAATATGGAAAAATTCAAGGATCACTTTTCATTACCATTTCTTTATTAGGTTTTAGACACAATATTTAAGCATTACTACTGTGGTTTTTTGGATGGTTACAGTGGCTCTAACTTCCTAGTGGATGAAGAGAGACCTGGTTTCAACTTGATTTTAGGAAGACCATGCTTAGCAAAGCTTCTTACAATCTCTTCCCCTATACATCAAGAGATTCATTTGCCCTATGAGGGAGAGAAAATTTTGATCCATGAGGACCATGTATCACTATCTTTGGTTAATTATGTCAACATTGACCAAGGTTTAGAGGTGGATTTTCAAGAGAAAACTCTCGACACTCAAACTAGGGCCAAAAATAATGAAAGCAAAAACAATGCGATTAATGCCAACTCTACAACATGAGACAACCAACAAAAATTCCTACAACTTGACATGCTAAATGAGAGAAATAGTGACCATAGGATCATGCCAAAAGGATTCCTTGATTTCTGAAAGATTAAGCAACAAGTTCATGGTAAATGTATTATCCATTCTTTTGGCAATTGTTTGTTTTCCTTTACAGTGTTATATCATGTTTCAATATTGACTTTAGCCTTATGTGCTCTTTTGAGAGCATCCCATACTTACTAGACAACATATGGATGATGGCCCGCTAAGGTGTCAAAGTGGAAATATTGCTCACTAAGGCCTAAAACTAGCAATATGGCTAGCAAAAGCCTAAAACTAGCAATGTTACAACCCACTAAGGCCTAAAATTAGCAACATTATGGCCTACTAAGACCTAAAACTAGCAACCTTATTGCTCTCCAAGACCCAAAATTGGTGAAGCAATGGTCAACTAGGACCTAAAACTAGTGAGAATAGTGAGCTTATAGCCAATCTATCTAATGACATCGTATGAAAGTTTACTTATATGCATATACCTTGGTGCATAATTATCATTATGACATGTTGTCTACTAATTTTAGTTTATGGTCTCATTACATTTACCATTTATATCTATATGAAGCACATCAAACATAAAAAACTACAACTAGCACATAGTCATAGTCACATTGTGTGACAATAATCAAAGAATACAAAAATGTCCATATCTCCATTGCCATAGGCACACCATGCACCATAAAATAATTAAAAAAATTACATAGTCATCAATGATTTCATCAAGTAAACAAAAACTAAGCCATGAGAAAAAAAGGAAATGGCTCATTAAGTACATCATCACCAACCGGATCAACATCATTGTGTGAAGCCTACAAACAACAATAAACCAAATAAACATTAATAACCATTATAGACATAACACAAAAAATCACTAACTACAATATATCTATAGGCTTGTAATTACAATATTATGTTTATAATAGAATACTTGGTTTGGATTAGTCTTCTTACTGGGCATCTTCATTGTGAAAACTTCTTATTTTGTACCATTGTTCCATCTAGGCATCACTAGATAATTCATCATTACCATTGGTGAAAAGCCAATCGCTCTGAACTAGGAAAAAAGTTCATTTCAATAAAGGAATCTAAGAACAACCTTTGCTAGGAAATTCTAGATAAGAAGGTCAAAAGTAATTAACAATCAAAAGAAAATGAAGTATGTAGAAATTTAAGTTAAATACATGGGATCATATAAGATACTTTGTCCCATCTATTTTCCTTATATCTCTCCTTTAGGCTGCAAAGAAACATGAGTGGTACAAGTCTCATAGCCAACCCAAGTTATCAACATTGTCACATTAGATATCTAATTTTCCCAAAGCCCAAGCCTCCAATATAATCCTTAAATCCCTTATATAAATCTACAAGAGATGTTTTGATTTTTTTTTTCATTTGCACAAAACCAACAAAAGTAAAAGTGCTTGTAAATAAAAAATGTTCAAAATCCCAAAAGAAAAAATAATAGAACCATCTAGGATTACAGTGGTGACTGCATCATTGCTTGCACTACTACTTCTCCCATCCTTCTAGTCGTTGCATTCATTGAAACTACAAATGATGTAGTTTTATTTTACTATTGTTTAGCTTTAAGCCATGCCAACCTAGCTATACCGCCAATGCCACACTGTTCTGCTACCACTGGCCACATGATGCCATGTGCTCCCTTACTCTTGTGTCACCATGAGGTCATGGTGGAGAGCCTGAATAAAAAGAGAGGAAGTTTTGTGACCATGTGACCTGTAGGATGTGCAAGCCCACTTGGGACCTTGCTGCTAAGGGCTAGCACAAACCCATTGAGTGTTATATTAGCTAATGATCGCACAAGCCCATGGAAGGTCACATCATCTAATAGTTGTAGTTCCACAATTGCCTGGGCTCTATGCTACCTTTGCCCTCTATGCCTGCCATCGTTGTTGTGTCATCACTTTCATAGATCTATCATTCAAGCCATCATCCATGCTCACTGATACTGCATCGTCAAAACTTGCACTAGTTGCCTGCACCTCTGTCCAAGCACCAGCTGCCTACGCCTTGCTTCTGTGCCATAATGGTCACATGGAAGGGATCACGGTGGCACTGCAAGGAGTCATATATTATTAGACATTCATTATTTTTTTTTTGGCATACATATCACTTATCTTTATATTATCTACCCTTACTTCCATGTACCCCACTTCTTCCTAGCTTACATTTTTCATTTCCACTAGATACCATTTAACATGCAACTTTTATGACCTTTATTCTTCTTATATACTTCATCATACTCTTTATAATGCACTAAATACCTATATACTTATTATCTCTCTCTTATTCATATCGCTTAGACTTTTACTTTACTTTTCTTTTATCTATTCATCTTATGATCTTATATATTGATCCATGTTGTATCTATTACTCACTTATACTTATATATCCTATATATATTATCTATACACATGGCATGCTGAGGCCTAAAATTGGCATTATGGCCCACCATGGCCTTAAACTACAAGATGTAACCTTATTAACTATATTTTTCCATCATTTGGCATTGCTTAGACCTTGATTAACTTGCTTGGACATTAATTGATGTACTTTGACATTAGCATATCCTTGTTTGACTTTATTTGACACAATTTGATGTAGTTTTGACCATTATTTAACTTTCTTGTGATACCATTATGCATCATTTAACCTATGTTTCGCCCTATTTGCTTTAACTTACCCCTTATAACCTTTATGAACCACATTTAACCTTTGTTTAGCCTTTGATTGGTGTTAGATAATGGGGTTTGATCATCTTTGACCATCATTTAACACTATGTAACCATGGTCTGCCAAGGCCTTAAAGTAACAACATGGCCTACCCAAGGCCTTAAAATAGCAAAATGTAACCATAGTTAACTATGTTTGACCCTGTATTACCTAGTATTACCTTATAGCCGTTGTTAACATTACTTGGATTCTTGTATGGCCTTTGTTGTAACATTTTATCTCATTTATGAATTATCACCATAGTATTTTACATTATTGTTAGCATTATTTTCTTGGTTTCATAAATTTTTATCATTTTGTTACATAGGTGCCACTTGATGTGCTTATGTTGTCATGTGGGAATGAGCCAGGAGAATAAGCAAGTTAATTTGATTCACCTTAAAGCTTTAGTAAACCCCTCTTATGATGTTTAGCAAGTTGACCTTATGTACCCAAACATTGAGCCTTGAAACCATCCCACTATAGAGCCATAACACTCTGCAGTAGCCCAATGACCATTGACCTTGAAATTAGAAACATCACAGAGGGTTCCTTACTCAAAATTCCCATCTATGATCATGATGGTGAGAAGAAAGTACATGAAAATAAGTTTCTCACCAAAACTTAAACCTACTCAAGACAACATCAAGCCCTCATTATGTAACATTAAAGCCATCATATAGCCCTAGTTATATCTAATACTTTCATGTTTTCTTGTATTGTTGTTTATCATTTTTGACAGGTTGCAACAAATGACCGATGTTAACAACTTTGATGATCTACAACAAGTGAGCCTACATGACATCTTTTGGTACAACAAAGAAACATATTTTGATGATCCACTATAGCCTTAAATTGGCAACATGGCCTACCATGGCCCTAAAATGATAACATGACCCACCATTAACTTGGCAACATTGGTAACCTAGGAAGCTTGGTTTTTTTACATGGCCTCATGCATTGTAATGTGACAACATGATTTCTTTGATTTTTTTCTTGTCCTCTTGGAGTTGTAACTACAAGGTGAAGCCTAAATTCATCGTAAAGATGCAACTCATTATGGCAACAAGTCACCACATGACCTCGATGTGCAAGATTCAGTGAGTGTGTCCTATTGTGACAAGAGCACTTATGCTACTTCCCTCCTATTACCATTCCATTAAGCCCAATCCCGTAGCCTAATTATAACCTTCCTTACCATAATAAATAAGGTTAACCAATGTTTGACATTCATGCATTATGGCCAGTGACATCTCCTTCATCATGCTCCACCATCAAGACCATTGAATGCAACACATCTCATTCAATGAGAAAACCATATTGAACTAGCCTTGGTAAAGAAACCTAATGAATGTTTCACTCCATAGAAAAACAACATGGGGAAAAAAATTTCCAAGAAGTTGAAATGACCCATGAAGACCAAAAGAACAAATTAATGTCTCTAAATGCACAAAAGGGAGGAGCCTAGATGCCAAAGAAAGTTTGGAGCAAGATGTTGGACCCTCAAACGCATTCATTGAGTTACCAACATCACAAAACATGAAGTTCCAAAACCTATCAATGGACCAACATGGCTATGCCATAGCCATGATGTCAACACTTGGAATGCATTGTTTGCCCTCATAACCATTTCCTTATAACCTTGCTACCATTTCATCATCATAGCCTTACTCCATCATCATGAGCACTCTTTAGTATGGTTTTACACAACTGAATAGAGCATGAAGAGGGAACATTGGTGATGGACCTATGGTGGTGTTTTGTATTCTTTGTTAGTACCTCTTGGATCAATCTTGTAGACACAATCAAAGAGGGGCCAATGAAACACCACCAAATTTTCATGCTCCCTTAGCATGGAAACTACATGCCCCCAAAGTAGAAACTTCATGACCAAGATTTCAATGTTGCATCAACTCCAACTAGGATCCTACATGCCAGCATAGAAGGTTGAATTCCTAGCATGAAAGAAAAAAACCAACATAGATGGTGTGCCTCCATTACTATTTTTAGTAAATGGAATGGCCATGGGGGTGTGATGCTTACTATATATGGTAACCCCCCAAATTTTGGCACCTACCACACTTGAAACGTAATTGAAATTTGCAGCCAATTTGCAGCTACAATCAAGCCAATTTGCAGCATTATTTATGCCCCAAAACCCTATATAATCAAGAACCAAACATCATAAAAGGGTTCCATAATTTTTGCAGCAAAAACCTTTTGGCATTTCAAGCATTTTCAACATGCAAGAGCTCTTGCAACTCTTGAATCTACACAACTCCTTGGATTCTTCTCAACATGGATCCCCTATGGCCTTGTAACCATTGTTAACCCCTTGGAATTTGTGAGCTTTGGCCTTCTACACTACATTCCTAGGATCCTCAACTCCAAGCATGGATCATTTTGGTAGCCCAAATCCCTTACACTTTCCAACCCCCCTACATTAATAGTGTTGTAGATTTGGAGAAGTTTGTAGTAAGGTTTCACATTTTTGGAAGTTTCAAAGCATCTAGATCATGGAGCAACATATCCCAAGCCCCCATGGAAGTGAACCCCCTACTCCATCAAGCCATCTTATACACATTTTTTTCTTCCTTTTATTTTAAACAAAATAAAGTTTATATTTTATGTGCAATTTTCATATATTCATTTCATTTCTAGCATTATTTAGATTCAAATATATATTTTTCCTTTTGCATTCTCTAAGTCCTTGGGTGATCTACCAAACCATCCAAGGAACCTCAAATCCCATTTTTTGGAGGCCCTGGGGATTCGGGGTTAAAACTATTCACTAAACGTTTTGGTTTTCCAATGACTGAGATATTCAGTCACTACAAATGATACCTCAATAATACTTATCCACCCCAAGTAGTCCTATCCACAAAGCTTCTCAGTGATAGTAACAACTTCTACTTCCTAGTCCCATGTGGAATACCCAATTAACCATAGTCATGGAAAGCTAAATCTTGTAATGTTTACTACTACACAAATCTTGCTTCCATACATGCTACTAGATAATATTATCAAGCACCTATTGAGTTGGTTGGGGGAAAATTTTTAAGGTTTGATGGCAAAAGATTCTACCTCAAGCACAAACAAGAACATCATGGGACTAGATCCACTCCATCATTTTTCTTCTATGAAGAGGATAAGAATGAAAGCCAAATAAAAGTCCATATTGAGGAGGTCTCACTAATGCTTCCTAAACACCATTCAAGCACAACATCTAACCCATGGATAAGTTCCATAACTATATCTAGCAGATTCAACATGATGGTAACTAATGATGGTAATGTTTTCATCATTTCTATGTTCAAGTGGCTATGTGCATGATCAAGGAAGGATAATTTCATGAAAATAGATCAAACCCTAGTAGTTCCATGATGGAGATCTAAATTGGTGTAAAAAGGTCAATGCCTAGCTCTCTACAACTCTAGTTTAGAAATTAACATCATCTTATTACAAAAATATCTTGATTGAGGGCTTTTTCTTCTTAAGAGTACTAACATTTAGCCAAAGCTAGTAGTACCCCATGAGATAAGTGAAGAATGTAAGGATAACATTAGGGTGTTGGTCATACCTTATATATTTCTCAATAATTATGTCAAAAATAATATGGAAGATAAATTTATTGTTATCATGGGGAGGACTTGGTTGAGCACCATCAATGCTAGGTTAGTGTTCAAATACCTTCATCTTGAAATTTGTAGAAGGAATGATACTAGAAGAATGCACTATAAGAAGATACCTTGTCATTCTTCTTGGTTATGTAGCATCATATAGATGAGTTAGATGAAATCTTTTTTATCAAGAGATAACACCTATAGTATCATAAAGAACATCTTTCATCTTTGAGAATGTCTAACACTCATTGTTACACTTAGTGGTCTACTAGATGATAGATATGAATTAGTCATGGAAGAGGAATCCCTCACATCATGTCAAAATATTTTTTTTATTTCAATTTGTATGATTAATAAATTTGGTGTGTTTAGTTAAAATTTTTGTATTTTTTAAGCTTAATGAATAATTTCTTAAGATATTTTCTTTTCTTTTAGTGTGTGTGGAAAAATTAATTAATGTTGTTTATGAATGCTCACCCAATAAACTAATGGTACATGAGTAAACTAAAAATGCAATGATGATGTGAGTGTCAAATAGGTACAAAGTGAAGTCTTGATCAATGAAATGTTCACACGATAGAATTTATCCAATCACTTTTCTTCTATCCATCATTGGTGAACTAGGCTCTAATTTAGTGGTGATCTAGGACTCATACTACAAGCTATTGGAACCATGGGTAGGTAGTGGGTCCACACATAAGGGTATGAACTTTCAAATCCTTTTGATAATAAATGGATCTAATTGGTATGATTGGACTAGATGCATGTGTTTCCATGACTAGCCATCCTAGTCAAAAGAGGCTCATGATCTCATGGACCTATGCATGTCATATAATGAGGAATAAATTCTCATGTTCATGTAAGTTGAAGCCTCTAGGTGGTGATTTGGCACTCCAAGTATTTTCATGATTCTCACACATAATTCAAAGACTCTCCTCTCATGAAAGAAAAAAAATATAAAAATGTAAAAAAAAAAAAGAGAGAAAATAAAAGAAAAGTAATGAAAAATAACAATAATAAGAATAGAAGGTAATGAAAAGAGTAGTATAACTTCAAGATCATTGGTCTACATAAATTGGTATTCTTACGATTTCAAACCAACTCTATGATTGCTCAAATTAAGACCAAAATAAGTGGTTGAACCAATAGCTATGTAAGCCTTTCTTATGTTCAACCTATTTTCTTGATCACTTGACTTCCTACTCAAGGTCATAAAGATCTAGAAGTTTCTCTCTTAGTGAACTCTAGTAATGTTAAATGCTACTTCCATTCAAATCCTTATTTCATTGGTTCCTAAGGGTTAAGATCATAAGCTTTGATCCAAACTATGACCATATACAAACTTAAAAATTCCTAATTACTTGATCAAAGCATTGTAATCACTGCTGGGATGTGAGACTAGTTAGTGAAACTAGAGGGATCAATAAGATATTTCTTGTAAAGAAAAATTCAAGGTACATATTGTGCATATCTACATGGATGGAGGAAAATAAAATTAGAATTTTGACTTCTAGATGATATGCAACTTTTTCTCTTAGTTTATTTTTACCAATGATTAGACTGTGAAACAATCAAGGCTATATGGAATTAGTAAGTGGTAGCTATAACCTTGCACTCAAAAAGGATAATTTGGAGGTTAATCCTTATTGTATGGATGAGTAGTAGTAAAAGGATATGGTAGTGGATCTCTAATAGGATGTAGAATGTTCTCATGTGCTCCCATGACCTAATTGAATGATTGATTAGGAATCCATTGATATTGCACTCTTACTTTCTCTATATTGTTCATTATTTCTTCTTCATCTCTTTTTTTAAATTGTGTGCACTATTGTGTGTGTTAAGAATTTTATTGAGCAAAACAAAGTATAACATTTTTTCATGTAAGGGGATAGACTCATAATGTATGTTGATGTCTCATTGATTATTGTGAATTCAAGGGTATCCCATCAATGGGTTTTATAAGTATAAGAAAGACAATTTTCTACTATGGGAAGAACTCACTTATAAATTCTTGGTATCTTGGCATTATAAGTAAGTAAGATTAAACTTATCTCTCGCTGATTATGGTGGTTGCATGACATAAGGTACTTGATTCATCTTTCACTTGTCTGAATATCAACTCTTTATGCTTTAAGGATTGATCATGACAAACCCTTTCCAGTGTATCTTACTTATGATCTAATCATTTTCTTATTTCTCTAACCCCTCTTTGCTAGCTCATAATTTATGATAATTTATGAAATTGATTATATGATTTAATTTCCATGATCTTGGAAATCACCTAAGATATTATTGTAATGTTTTAATTATCTTTCTTGCCTTGTGTTTTGTTTAGTTATTCCTTGGTATTTCAGGCATGTTTTCATTTTTTCTTGTGCTCCTTGAGTTTGCTAGAGATGAATTACATGCATGGGAAGTGGAAATTATAAATTTCTCTAATTTGAAGGATGTGTTGATGGACCCCTTACATTAGCACAAGGTCATTGACACCCGTATACCAATGCATTTCCTTGTGTCAATGAGCCACTATAAATGGAGGTGGGATGTCCTCAAAATCATTTCTAAGATAATTTCCTTTCTCTTTTCCATCTTTCCTATATTATGTATCAAAAATAAGAAAATTTTGTAAGATTTTTATTCACAATATTGGATTTTATAATTTTTTTAAAAAAAAATTCTTCATAGTTCTTCTTGTCCTTAGTGTTATTGATGTGGTTCAAGCCTTTTGTCTTGTAACTCAGTCATAAGGAAGAAACATTAATTCAAGTATGTATCTAATGAAATTGATAGTTATTTAAATATTTCTACCTCACTTTTTTCTTACCCATGCATATGATGATTTTATAATTGCAATGATATTTCTTAAATATTTTTAAGAATTATATTTATCATTGTTCTATTAAGTATTTTTTGCAATGGTAGAATAAAACCTATAGAACTCACTTAATTTTTAGCATCTTTCACAAATCATAATGTTAGAATGAATGTGGTCCAAATTCCATAGACCAAGGAGGGAGAAGGTCAAAAGATTTTATTCCTCTATTTATTGACCCATGCATGAAGCACTAATGCCCCCAAGAAAAGGAGAAAGAAGAATATAGATCACTAGATCCAAAACCTATCCTAGAAAGATCTTCATCTAGGAGCAAATTAGGAGGTAGACCATGATATTATTAATTTTTTTGGTTGAGGAATTACTCAATTGAAAGCTGTTAAACAACTCCTAGAGGAATTGGTAGGAAATAATTTAGAGAGTGATGATGTTTAGGAAGGTGTGGATGCAAATGATGTGTGGTAGTAATCAATCAGAGAAAAACTATCATTAGTTTCTTGATATTAATTCACTTAAGCTCAAAGTGTTACTACAGTGAATAGATTTTTATGACTACATCATTTGATATAACATGAGGTTCAAGAGTTCTACTTCAATGTTGTAGTTGATGGTTCCATGTCCTTTGTTGATGGGATTTCTATGCCTATTTTGGCATGGGTGATTTCTAGACATAGAAATTTCTAATGAGCTAGCAAATAATTGGTCATCATAGATCCATAATACTAATTCCAAGCTTAGAACAAAGGTTTTTCTCAAGGCCTTTAACATGAATAAGATAAATATAAAGATATCCAAACTTCCCCTAATTTAAAATTCTATGTACAAAATCATCATGCACATTTTCTTATTCACCAAGAGACCATCAAGTATCTCTATTTTGAAGGTCATGATTGTGGTGAAAATAAAGAGGAAGTGTTCCATTGACATCTCTTATTTTTTCTCCAAGGTCTTGAATCAAAAAGTTAAAGATGTAGCTTGTGAAAAGAGGAAGTTGTATGCCTTTCCAAGGTTAATATGAAAAATTCATGAATTGGTAGGCATATTTAACAATGTGGGAAAGAATTCCACATTTGTGAGAATGGTGGATTGAAAGAATTCCATTGTATTAGACCTAAGAGAACATCTTAAGATCATTGGGAAAGTACCCAATTCAGAAGATGAGATATCTTCTATAGCTACATTATGCATTTGATCATTAGACTAGATTTACATGTGCTAAACAAGAGCATCCTCTATACCTCAAGCTTTATATGATACTTAGGTGTAGTAGCCTAGTGGATCAATCTTTGGACCATCTAGTTTTAGCATCAGGTAAAGCTAGGAACCTCTTCCTTATGGTGGTTTTTAGTCTATTATGCATATGAAAGATGAGGGACAAGATATCACAAGTTATATTGAGGAATCACAAGATCTTAGTAGCAACATTCTACACATGATGGAATCTATTATGGGTGGAAAATCTATACAGAAGAATCTTTTTACATTTTCTCCTCCCTTATTGAATGATCCACCCATGATTCATCAAGATGCCCCTATTTAGTCTTATATTCATGTTTCATCAATGAGTTTTTCCTCATTGCACAGATCAAGGTGTAGCATGCATAATATCCAACACGTGGTAGAAGTCCTCAAGGTACCCACTAATCAACCTATGATTAAGCACTAGGATGAAAAGAAGTAAACTACTGATCTAGATGCTAAGTTATTATTGCAAAACACTGATGACATGATGAAGATCAAACTTGTCAAAGTACAATCCAATCTTGAAACCACTAATGCTAATAGAACCTTCTTTTTGAGGGAGTTGCATAGAAGCTAGGAAGGGGTACAAGAGTTATAAGAGTAGTTAGATATCATCATATCATTAGTACTGATACCTTCAACAATCATTGTCGAGGTATAGATTAAGCACCTACAACCTATATTATTCAACATATTTTAAGGGGGGGTGGGGGGCAGGCAAAGAAACTTTCTTTATGAAAGATGACTTGGACAGGCAAATTTGAATGTTGAAGCCTTAACCCTAAAAATGAGAGAAAATGAGCCAAGATAAAGAAAAGTCCAATCATGCCCCAATTTTAGAACAAGTATCTTTTTATAGAAAATAATCACTAGAACTTATAATAGGGGCTAGAAAAAAATATATCTAGGAAGATTGATGAGCTTAGAAAATTCATCTAATTGAGAAGGTGACCTATCATGTAAAGATGTGTAGATTACAAAAACTTGTAGCTCTATTGAATGAATGTGCAATAGGAAAGAGGCATGAGATGAATGAGAAATTTGATATCTTACATACAAAAGTCTGATAGATGGTCAATAGTGAGCCTTTTAAAAAAACATGTACA
This sequence comes from Gnetum montanum, assembly GCA_015680685.1. Lineage (NCBI taxonomy): Eukaryota > Viridiplantae > Streptophyta > Gnetopsida > Gnetales > Gnetaceae > Gnetum > Gnetum montanum. The sequence goes on from MNCI01006420.1 coordinate 531,848, forward strand.
TCATTCCTTATGAAATAGTAGTCATAATCCTTCAAATGAGACTTAAGGAAATAGAAGAAGATGTGTAAATGTAGTAGATGAGGTATTTATAGATGGTCCAAATTTCTATAGCTAGATCACATACTAAGCTAAATGAAAAACTTCATTGAGAAATGTTCAAGTTAGAGGTTGCCTAGTACAAGCTCTCTAAGATGATGAGGAATCATGATCAATTTGAAGTGGATGTTAAGAAACGTAGACAAGTAATTCTATGAAAGAAAGAACTAATGCACAAGCA
>MNCI01006420.1:547810-635735 GCA_015680685.1 Gnetum montanum
TGCAACTGTGGCTACCAAACGCTAATCGTTACTAGGATTACCACACGTAACGCACGTACTCGAAGCGGTCGTACTGAGGCACTTAACTAACCTAAGTGTGATAAGCATCTGATTCCTTGACTAGCCGTACATATTCGTACATGCTCGTAATCAAGTCGTACTTATCCCACGCTCTAGGAGGTAAGGGTGAGAGAATCTAATCGCGATGAGTAGTCGATTCCTTGGCTAGCCGTACACATTCGTCAACGCTCGTAACCAAGTCGTACTCATGCTGCGTTACTAGGAAAGCAGTAAATAACATTAAATAGACCTATCCATGTACTACAAGGTTTATCCACAAAGCTCATCTTTATTGCCGTACACAACTTGCGTTTAGGTACAAAGCTACTCGAATAAAGAACCGTTCACTTGGGGGACTCCTACTGCAGGCACATGGAAAATATTCTATCTCTGGGGTGATCAATCTGCCAGAGCTTCACTACTTCTAGCCTAGGATGTCAAATGAGGGGAGTGCCACCTCTTATTTATAGATTTGACGGCAGACCACGACATCGCGTACGCGATATCGCAGTGAACGATGCAATATCGCGTACGTGATATCGCAGGGGATGCGTTATCACGTCGGCCGCGATATCGCATACGCGATATCGCGGCTTGTGCAATTCGCGTCTCATCAATGTCAATCACCAGAAAGTCTACTAGATAGGGCCACCCATTGATAGTGGTCATCACTTCTACCTATCCCAAAGTAATGATGACATATTGATCTATAAGCTCTAAAGGTGCTAAGTTCCATGACTTGTATGTTTCTTGAGATATCAAATTTACTCTGGAACCTGAGTCTAGGAGAGCCTTGCATGGTGAATTTCTAGCTACCTGTAAATAAATCAAACTCCTAGATCCATTATTTTCTTAGGAAGTATCCATTCCTTAATCCAATTTGATACTATATCTATTAGCAAGATAGTTTTAAGTTCCTAATTCTATTTTTGTGGAAGCATGATGTTGTTAGGAGGATATTTCGTAGGAGAAACTCATTATAATGAAGTCCTAATTCTACAAGCCTTTTCTAGACTTGTCCTAAAGAAAGAACATTAATCAGATTTTCCCCTACTATTGCTAATATTATCCTCTATTTGTACATTCACTACCCTTGTGGCTTTCTCTGCTAAGGTTATGATGGCAGTTCCCTAGATGACAAGTGGTGGTAGAGGTAGTAAATGATTAGGAAGTTGACTTGACAAACTAGCTACTTGTGGATGCACGTATGGATTGGAGTCCATCCTTAGAGGTGTAGGTCTATGGTATTCTGGTGGATATTATTAAGGAGTCTAAACTATTTCATTTCTTAGAGAAATCAAATGCTAGACATAGTATCCATAAGGGTCTGGTTACGAATATGGGTACTGTTGTCATGGTGGTGGCATTGCCCATGATTATGGTTGCTACCAATGTTGGTGATATTGCTTTTGTGGCTACAAATAAGCTCCACTAGGGTAATAGGCTAGTTGGAAGGTCTACCAGTAGTCACCTTGACGATAAGGTAACTGTTCGGACATTTTCTTCTTAATGAATTTTTGATTCAGTGCATATGTCCTTGTTTCTTATATATGTTCCATGATAGGGTAGTACGCCTTAGGGTGGTCATACTAGCACATAGAACATCCTTCCTCCTCGTCTAACCTTGTATCTTAACATTCTACCACTAAGCCACATTTCCTTTATATTTGAAGTCTATTTTCTTCTTTTTCTCCTCACCTTTGCTGATGGCTTACTTAGTTCTTTCCTTCATGATTTTCAAAGTTTTTGTCAATTTTTTGTCCACCAAATCCCACATATTCTCTACCTTGCTTGCTATATTAGTAATATATTTTTTAATATATAGTGTCTTTTCTTGTATCATGTCTTCCAAGGTTTCTTCCTCTCAATGATCACACACTCGTGCATCTCGCTTCCTAATAAATGGATCTCTATTGTACTCTTTGGCTAATTATCTCTTCCTCAGTTGGTCATCTCCCTTTGCCACTTGATCAATGAGTCTCTAAATGTGATGGATGGTCATTTCAAATAATATTCCTTGAACATAAACCCTACAGGTTTTCCTAGTTTTGTTTCATATCCCATTAACAATGTTCCTAAGTTGCTCCCTTCGGAAAAATCCATGGCCTAGGCACCTATGTAGAAGTAAATAGTATCTACTGATTACTAAATCAAGGGATCCATGGATCTCCTACTTCCAATATTGGATCTACTTACTTAAGTTCAACACTCGTGAGTAGGTTTAGTATTTATTATTAAAAAGTTCAAGCATGGTACTTCATCTTCTTATTAATTAAGGTTCCAATGATTCGTATCATCTTTTCACCTTTTTAATGCATGTCCTTAGGAACAACTTTAGTTTTTGCCATTCACTCTATATATTCTATAGGATGCAAGCATCATGGAATGCTTGAAGGTGTTATTTTGGATCTACATTGTATTAACCTTCAAATCTCAATATGTTATTCATGTCTAGCCACTTATTGCAGTTGTCCCTTACATGCCTGGTTGGAATGTAGATAGCTTTCCTTATATTTATCATGCTATGAATTATCAATAGGGGTTCTTCATGCTCATAGGGTTTTTATGCTCTATTATAGTGATGCCCCCATTAGTACTCATACCTCTCTCTCTCTCTCTCTACATGTCTATCCTTGTTTCTTCATGGTTTACATTCTTCATCTTCCTCATCAAAATTTCTTGGATAATAATCATGTTGATCATGAGTCTAGCATCTCTCCCTGTCATGATCTTTATACCTTTATTCCCTTAGATTAGTGTCCACCAACGATCATGAGGCTAAATGTAACTACACTTTGATAGGTTCTTCTAAGAGAATGACAGGATTTGGAAATGGACTTCATGATCTTGGTTGAGTTTCTCTACTACAAATGCATCACCATCAAGTTTCTCCAAAACAAGGGGAGTTAATCTACTTTTTTTTTTGTGCACATGTTTGGTCTCTATAGTAGCATCTCTCAGCATTTATGCCTCTATGGATCAGTAGGGTCTTTTCATGTGTTTGGTCACATGATATCCTTACTACACATGGCTCAAATTCATCCCTCTTAAAGTTGTTTGAAGAATTGTGATTGTTGAACACTTTGGAGGCAAAACGATGTTATCCTATGGGTCTCCCACTTTAGCTATCCAACTTGGTGAAAGATGAATGCAATATCTAAATAGCAAAGATCACTATCAGCATATATGATTCTTATATGCATAGGCATACTCTAGTCTTCATCATCATCTGTTCTATCATTGCCTCTTTTTATTTCTTTGGCAGTTGATAGTTTTTCTCTAATTGAAGTCATGCTATAAGTGTGATGCTTACTTGAGTGTGTGCTTTTAAAATTGGTTTAAAGATATAAAGGTTGATGTTAAAGTTCCTGATACAATGAACTTTGTAAAATCAATTACTCAACACACATTAACACATCCCCAGCAATAGTTCTAGTGATGAGTGATGAAGTAAGCCAACACTCTATCATACATGTCACAAGCACCAACATGCAACCATATTATAATTTGTGGATGAACAATGTTATTATGCTAGTAATTTAGTTTAAGTTCAAGAACGTTGTTTTCACACTTTGAGCTAGTGAAGTACATGTGTATGGTTTAGCTCTTAGTGAGGTGTATGATTAGTTGATGTTTTTAGGACCATAGTACTCCTAGTACTGAACATGATGAAAGTTGACAATAATAATCTAAATCTAAGTAATGACTATAAGATAAATCTACTCTAGCCTATAGTGAGGAGCATATGGTCCTAGCTTACTGTACACATCTTGGGCACATGTAATTGTTACTAGCATTACCAGGTGAGTTTACTTGGTAATCCATCTTAATTTGTATTAATTTTGACAAAATCATCAAATTTTATTTTTTCAAAGTTAAACTTTTATGATTCTTCATCAACATTTATTATCAGTAACAAAATCATGAAATCAAATATTTATATTTAAATTCATAAGTGATGTGGAAGGGGACATTTCTCAAATAGCAGAGAATCACAATCATAAGTGCAAAGATAAGAGCATATTAAAACTAAAAAAATTTCAAGCCATGGGAACATAAGAGATGAATTAATATTTTGGTAAAAAATTTATTTTTACTACCATTTGATCTTTGAGATTACTCTAAAGAAAATTACTATGATTTTCATACAACGGTTACAAAGCAACAATGGTTACCATGGAAGGAAAATTCATTAAACATTCTCAAAATCAACTAGACCATAGTTGGAAGATGTAAGAACATACAAATATATATATAATTAATTAAAATTTTTAAAGATTTAGCAATGTAGGACTATTAGCAAAAACTACATGAATTTTAAAATCAACCTAGAATTGATACAAGAAGAATTAAAATATCTTCAATGGAAGAAGTTTCTTTAAATAGTTCTAAAAAATATCAATAGAAGAAGAAGGAAAAGATAAAAAATGTTCAAAATAATGAGTGATAAATAATTATGAGGGTATTCTATATTTGTGAACATAAATGTAAGAAGGTGAATTGATAATTAAAACTTAAAAGTTTGATTATATGATTGTTGATGAGCGGTCGAGTACCCCTACACTCAACCATATGAATCATGAAGCGTTCATGTGCATTTCGGTAGAATTCCATGGACTCTATGTCTTCTAGTATACTAGTCTTCTAGGAAGTGAACCTTGCCCTAACAGTCATTCATTGTCTTCCCAATTACACTTGTGATGTACAAAAGTATGGTTAAGTGTAATTGAGGCATATGATTTTTATTACTTTATGTCTTATGTCCTTGGTGCTTAAACATAGAGAAGTGAAGAAATTTAATGGCTAATTTAATCTAACTACTTAAATAATCTCTAACTAATCCTAACATAAGCATCCACTCCCACTTTGCATACAAGTCCTGAATCCATGTATCCGCTACTGGGATTACCAAGCACTATGCTACTAGGTGAACCAAGTAATAACGCTACTAGGATTACCAAGTGAATACATGTTTACGCTTGAAGTGGTTATACTTATGTGTTTAATATATTTAGCTTAATTAATTAACTAATCACTTGAAGTCTAATTTAGCTTAATTAATTGCATAATTAATGAAAATAATAAATGCATAAATAAATCACTAATTTATTCTAAGTGTTGCAAGGTTTGATCAAAAAACTCATCTTTATTATCATTCACACTAGTGTGTTCAAGTATAACAGTGCTCAAATAAAGATCTGTACACTTTCTAACTCCTACTATGGGCACTTAGAGAAATATTCTAACTCTCAAATGATAAAATTACAAGAGATCTACTACAACTATTACCAAACATGCCATACACACAATTATTAAGCATGTATTTATAGACTTTATTGCAGTGCTATGTTGATGAGGCCCCATAGATGCAACAAATGCTACATCAATGTGGCCCCATCGATGGGGCAACACCACATAGATGGGGTCCTATCGATGAGGACACGTTAAAGGGGATCTATCAATGTGACACAATGACAATTCATCATAACCCCCACAATTAAATGAAAACTTGTCCTCAAGTTCCTTTACAAAATTAGGAAGGTGTGAAATTATTGACTAACTCTTGTCATAGCAAACTGACTTGACAAAACTAAGTGTTGAAGTGTACAAATCAACACATTACAAAAATTTTGGTGTTCATAACTCAAAATTGAACACCATGACATGACTACTCAAAATTGAATAGCACATCCTCTGATGACATGAAGGTGGTTGAGAAGATCATACATTCCTAGGTAGTGGAGGCTCCGAAGGTTCTAAAGGACATTCACTAGCTTTGAGCACATGTGCTGGCTAAGGCAGCTATTGTTGTCCTACTATGGCTATAACCTCTAGTAGAAGGCGAAGGGCATCCAGTAATTCCTTCATCTTCTCCTCCTTACTTCAGGGATCATTCATAGTCCACATGGCATTGCCAATGTGGGCTGGAATGGGGATATCCCATGGATAGGGCATTACTAGGAACAGCTCCTTAATGTTGCAGTGAACTGTTTGCATTTTACATCAAATGCCCTTACTACCTTCTGCAATTCCTAGTAGTCATTTATCCTAAGATTAGATTATAAGTGAAAGTTAAACACTCATGGTAGTCATTCATCCTAAGATTATATTATAAGTGAAATCTAAACTAAATTTTCATTTTTCAATAGAAAGTTAGATTATTACACCATAGCCAAAACATCAAAATTTATTCATGATTTGAAAAATTACATTTTTATTTATGCATAATTGGATTTTATGACCTATTGTGCTGAATCGAAATAGAAAATAATTTCTTATTTAAATACAAAATTTAAATTAAATAGATTTGTAAAAAGTAAAAAGTGCATTTTTTACATGTGAATAAGTATGACTTTTCTTCCTTCATAGTTTAGACATCACACTAAAGTTTAGGCATTCCTATATAGCTTAGGTGTTCCATCATGTTTAGATATCCCACTATATTTTAGACACCATACCATGTTTTAGATGTCCAAGTAGACTTTAGATGCTCTATCAAACTTCATATTCCATAGCATAGCTCATGCATCCCATCATGTTCAAGTGTACAAGTAAAGTTCAAATAGCCCTATAGAGTTCAAGCACCCTAGTACAAATAGCCCTATAGAGTTCAAATAGCCCTATAGAGTTCAAATTAGGAGCAAGAACAAAAGACTGAAGAACTCATAAGAAAAGTTAAAATCATCAAGAACTTTTAGAGCATGTAAAAGTTCAAGAGCAAGGACAAGAAACAAAGATTTCAAGTACAAAGGAAACTAAAGAAAGACATCTCCAAAGAATAGTAGACATCTTGACCAAAGTGAAGGAAAGTTAGAAAGATGTCTTTAGAAAATAGTAGATGTTTTGGCTAAATTAAAGATTGCTTAGAAAACTGTCTTCAAAAAAATCATATGTCTTTCTAGTGAGATAGACATCTTCCTAAATACGTCTCTACAAAGATGCTTTTCCTAAGGAAAAGATGTCTCTACTGAATGAAGGTCTGATGTAAAAAGACATCTTAGCTTCAAAGAAGACATCTCCAATGAACTTTAGATAGTTGTTGCATGAATTCTGAGATGATTTTGGAAACATATTGACTATAAGAAGATGTCACTCCATTGGGAAATGAGCAAGCATTATGTACTTTCAAGTGTAATTATCAAGAAATCATTGTAATCATCATTCTCTTGTTATTGTTCCTCATTGTACTATCTTTTGTCTATTGTAACTAGTTAAAGTGAGCTATACCTCAAAGTATAAGGATCAATGAACTTAGTTGCATTTATTCCTTATACTTGTTGTTCTCTTTTCTTACCTTATAGGGTTGATGTGCTTCTTACAGGAATGCATCTTACTTGAGCTTATCAGGATCCTATGGGATTCAATGTTGGTGTAGCACCACAACACTCCTGAGCAGAGCTCTCAAGTTGTAAAGATTGTGGGATCCTAGAAACTACATTTCTAAGCTTGTTGGGACCTTGTAGGATTGAGTGGATTCATGGTATTGAATCACTTTGGAGTGGAGCTTAGAGCTTGTATAGGATGTGGTATCCTTCAAACCACATTTGAGAGCAACAAAGTCTAAAAATCTGCAAGTTATCTACCCTCTGAGTGTGGACTACCCATGTTGGAAAACCATGCTGAATTTGGTGTGTGCTTTAGCTAATTAAATTTTTTTTTTTTTTTTTTGGAAACTTATTCATCCCCCCTCTTCTAATTCAATGATCCTCATGATTGATCTATATGTAATTCATGATTAAGCGTATTATTATTTTTTTCAATTTTTGAAATGAGCTTTATGAGAATTATACCAATGATTTTATGAGAATGAGTTTTGCTATTTGATAGGTCTTTATCAGTTACAATGAAATGTTTGGAGCTATCATAATTCTTATTTAGTATTATCTTGGATTTACAAAGAAAATATGGTTTGGTTTCATTTTATGGACATTTTTGGAATATTAAGCTTTTTATTTTTTTTTAATATATTGCCTAGATTTGTTTTTCCCTTTATCAATCCTAAGATCTTATCAATGTGTTATTTTGATTTCTCTAATTTGGTGATTGATTGAATTAAATCCTTGTTTCATTATTCATATCATTATCTTTGTCATGTGGGTATCATTCCTTGCATTATGAGATTTCCCATCTTATATTTATATCAATTTGAGTTTTCCACATTGGTATTGCTAATAGATTATTGTTGCTTTCCACTGATTCTTGTTCTTAGGTTATTGGATTCTTACCCCTAGTTTCCTTATCATTTTCCATCAATTGGGTTTCATTTTAACTACATCTTAACCTTTCCCTACTTATACTAGACATCTTTGATCCAGAAATATGTCTCTTCCACAAGTCAAGCCACCCAGGAAGTTGTCTCTTCTCTGTATTAGACATCTCCTATCTAGAAGAGACTTTTCCTCTAGCCTAGAGATGTCTTCCCAAAGACATCTCTACCTTGCAAAATACATCTCCCATGTAAATGAGACACACCCTTTTCCTTATATATGTATCTACCTTAAACAAGACATCTCTACCCTTTTGTAGACATATTCTATTACACATGTATGTCTTCTATTTTCTTAGATATCTCTCCTACAATCCTATCATTTTAATAAAGTTGGTTTTTATGAAGTTTGTTCCATTAGTTTAGCCTAAAATTTGGTTTTCTAGGCTCCAAAGCTTCTTAAAATCATGTCAAATCTTTCACGTTGTCAAATTTATTATGTTATCTTTTAGATCATCAATGGTGGATATTGTATTTACATGAGTAGCTATTACTTGGATTGAACCTTGGTTAATTTGTGGATTTTGTTATTGATTATTTTATAATCTTCATCTTTTTTTATTAATCTCTTAGGTCCTTATTGTATACATTCTTTCGTATCTAAATTTCATTAAGCTTCTCATTATGCTTTTAAGTTTTGGAACATCTTACTTAGTTAAGTGGTTATTACATGGTTTGAGCATTAATGCTTACATGATTCCTAGTTTTTAGAGACTTTGATTTAATCAATTTTTTTAAAATCTCTAGTATAATTTTTTCCTTTTTGGATTATTTCATGTCATTACAACATTGTGTTAAATATGTGAGATCATTTGGAATGTTGGTTTTAATTCCCTATAAATGCTAAAGTTTCGTGTAATTTATTTGATGTTGATGGTGATATATCATTCTTTGGACTAGAGTCTTTTAGGAGGATCCCTTGGTTTGTTGCATTTTACTTGCTAACTTAGATTATTTTGGTTATGTTATTCCCCTCCACCATCAATTTGGATTATAATATTTATATGTTTGTTGAATGATTGAATGATGGAGCTACCACTGAGCTTGTGTGGTTAGTTGGAGATGGGCTCCCTAGAGATTTTTGGTGATTTATTTCCACTGGTTTGCATTAGTTTAACATTCATTATAGGTCCCATCCTACGTGAGAGCATGATTCCATGGCTAATTGGTCCTTTTTGTTCTATGCCTTCAAAACATTAGAGGTGAGTCTTGGTAAACACCTCTAGCACTAGTATATTTTGTAAACATATGAAGTGAGTCTTGGAGATTCTTTCCATTTAGTTTGTGACTAATAATAAATCCATGTGCATGGTAGTTTGATATTTGATTTGAACATGTTTTTATTTATAATTTTGTAAACTACAAAAAACAACTTTGACACACAATTGACACTAAATGCGTGTGTGATAGCCTCCTTTTTGTGATGATTATTGGAGTTGAAAATTCTTGATTTTTGTAATGTTTGGTGGTTGGATGTTTGACTGTATGTTTGTTTGCTTGTTTATATGTTCTTAAGATAACATCTTTTGCAAAATATCCATGCTCCACATAACTCCCATGAAATCTATCCCTTGGTGCAAAGGTTTCTCACTTATTTTTATTTTAGGTTGATTAGTTTGGGTAGAGATTAGAGACCTTGGGTGATTTATTGATTTGTTCTTATTATGGATTATGATGCTATGCTTATAGATTTGAATTTGGCTATAATTTTTTAGCCATTGTCCTTCTTCTTTTCTATTTTTGAATTTATGGATTATACCCTGATATTATAATGATCATATTATTATGGAGATTCAAATTGTAATGTATTTAATTTTCTTATTCATGATTTAATTTTTAGTAGATGATCTAGTTTTTATTCTATCTAGTTAGACTTAGTTTTCAAAATATATGTTTAATATAGTTTTTTATGTATACTTAAATATCCTTTCTATTCTGCTATTTAGTTTCATCTTTTTCCTTGGGTTATCGCTTTATGCTAAGTTCCTTTTACTTCCTTGCACCTATGTAGTTCATTCATTATCTTCCTTCTTCCCATGGCCAATCATTCATTATGGGTTTTACCCAACATAATGCTCTACAAACTAAGATTTAGGAAGGAGGATGTTACAACTCCTAAGTATGAGAGTAAACTCCATGGCTACAATAAAGATACCAAGACTTCTAAGGGTAAACAATCCAAGGCTTTTAAAGAAGATAAAAGAGTAAAGGATAAAGGTAATGCCAAAGCAGATTCACATGAGAAGAAAGAGAAGAAGAAAAAGGTTAAGATTCTAAGAAAAAAATTCAAAAGAAACAAAGATTCAAAAAATGATAATTCTTATAAGTTTCAATGCTTCGATTCAAGAGCAACGGGACATAAGAAATGGGAGTGTAAGAAACCTAGAATTCTAAAGGACAAAGAACTTTGAACTTTGGAGAAGGAAAAGTCTACAAATAAAGAAAATTTTAATATCCCTATATTTTAAGATGTAACTAAAATTAATTCTTTTAGGAGAAATGTCGATGTTAATGAGAATTATTTAAGGAAAATGCTCTTTAGAATTAGGAATCGATGTCCCTCTAATGGCAAATGAATTCACATCATGATAAATATTGATGCCCAAGAGAATGTTATTTCTTTTAAGGCTTTTTCTAACCATAGTCTAAAGAAATTTTTGCATCCTATGCCCTATAACATGTATTGGGTTTCTAGATATTATTTTTAAGAATTAAAGAATAGATGCATTTTTATCTTTTAAGATTGGTTTATTTAGAATGTAACATTATTCCCATAGATAGTACTAATGTCATACTTAGTAGACCTTGGAATTATGATAACAAGAATATTTTTGATGATGTAAAAAAAATTTGTTTATTTTCTAGAAGAGATGAGATACATAAATTAATTTCTATGACATTGAAAAATATAAAGAAAATATTTCTATGAATATTTCTTTCATTTTTATTAATGAAAAAGAATATGTGAAAGATCATAAATAAATTGGATATGATTTTTTAATTAATTCTACTATCAAATATAAATAGGAATCATAAAATAAACTTCCAATAGTGATACAACCCTTGGTATAACAATTTGCTAATGTCTTCTAAAGAAAATTAAAAGCACTTCCAACTATCAAGCTCGATCAACACCAAATCTATTTCATGCCTGGAGCTACCATACCAAATGAGAGAGACTACTAGATGACTTCATCTTAGAGGGAGGAACTTCACAAGAATATGAGCAAACTATTATCTAATGATTTCATCAAGGAGTCTCCATAAGTTTTTCTAGTAGTCTTAGTGCCCCAAGAAGGACATAGATGAAATGAGATTGCGTATTGATTTAGGGTTGTAAGTAGAATAACAATTAAGAATGGAATTCCTATTATTATGAAGGATGAAATTTTGATGTTTTAGCTAATGTTGAGAATTTTCTATGATTGATTTAAAAATTAGTAATTACCTAATTAGAATTATACTTGTGGATGAATGAAAAATGACATTCAAAACATGAGAAAATTTGTATGAATGTCTTTTGGGCTAACTAATGCTCTATCCATATTCATAAGGCTTATGCATGATATTTTAGGGAACTTAATTGGTAAATCATATATTATATTCTTTGATGTAATTCTTGTGTAAATCTCTAATGTAAATGAGCATGTGCAATACTTGAGGATGATGTGCTCAATTGGACATCAATCCCAAGAAATATCATTTAATAAATAAAAAATTATTTATTTCGATCATATTATCTCCTTGAATTGAATCAAGATGGAGCTAAATAAGATCAAGGAAATCATGGAATGGCCTTCACTTATAGATGTAAAAGAGATAAGATCTTTTACTTCTTTGGTTGTTATTTATAGCAGATTTATTAGAAATTTTAATTCTATTACATAGCCTATATTATCTTTTTTCAATAAAAATTTATTACTTTTATGGAATAACATAAAAGAGAATTCATTCAAAGGTTAAAAGGAGATAATTTTTAATGCTTTAGTTTTAGTAATTCCAAATTTCTTCAATATTTTTGAATTTCAGGTGAATGCAAATGGATTATCAATAAATGATGTGATTTTACAAGAGGGTAAGCTTGTTACATTATTTCTAAGAAATTTAATGAATCTAGAAAAATTACGGTGAATATGAGAAAGTATTATTTAATATACTTCAAGCTATAAAACATTGGAAGAATTACTTGTTATGGGTTGAATTTCTTTTCCTTATTGATCATAGGGCATTTTATTTTTTGAATTATCAAAAGAAACTAAATACTAAATATATGAAATGGATTGAGCAACTTTAAAAATTTTATTTTATTTTGAAGCACAAAATTGGCAAGTCTAATATTATTGTGGATGCTTTTTTAAGAATTCATGTTACCCATTCTTATTCTAAGGTAAAAGATTTAGACTACTTTACCGATTTGTATCCTAATGATACTCATTTAAATAGATATAGTAGGGTTTGAGTTCTTCATTATTGGGAAGGGCTAATAAATGAAAATATTATTATATTTAGCATGATATTCTATTTAAGAACTATAAAATTATGTTTTCAAATATGAATTTAGGCTAAATATTATTTAAAAAATCATAATAGTGAAATGCCTAGACATATGGATAGGACAAATACATTGGAATTAGTGAGAAAAAATATTTTTCGCTAGGTATGTATAGGAATGTTGTTAAATTTCTTAAGGGATATTATGTTTGCTCAAAATTTAAGAGTGGGAAAGGTGTTGATATAACCTATATGTAATTGTCAATCCCAAATTCTCCTTACTAAAGTGTTTTTTAGACTTTATTTCTGACATTCTAAAAACAAAATATAGTCATGATTCTATTCTTGTTATGGTAGATATATTTATAAAGATAGCTCATATTATCCCATATAGGAAGAATAGTGATGTCTCTCGTGTTGCTTCATCTATTCTTTTAGCATATTGTTGAGCTTCATGATATTTCATTGAACATTTTTATGATAAAAATCTTAATTTTACAAGTTATTTTTAGAGAACTCTTGAATTTTTTGGGAACTAAGCTCTCCTTCTCTATAATCTATCATCCTTAAACTGATCAGAAAACTAAGATTGTCAAAAGATCTTTGTTGAAGATTCTTAAATGCTTATGTGAGAATCAATCTCAAAGATGGAAAAATATGTTAACTCTTGCTAATTTTTTATATAATGATGCTTTTCATACCAACATTGGTAAGAGTTCATTTCTTACAAATAATGATTTCTCATAAAAAAAACTATTAATGAAGTAAGAAAATTTAATGATTATACTTCTTTTAATACTAATTTTGTTGAGCAAATGAAGAAACTGCATTAACAATTTAAAGCTTACTTGGAGAATAAGATGATAAACTATTAGCTTTTTAGAGTACAAGACAATAATTGTTCATTTTTATTATACAATAGGATTCTATTTTAATAAAATATAGGAAATGTATAGATTGATGAGTAATTCTAATATTATTCTGTTCCAAATCCATATATATATAAAATTTTAAAAGTTTCTTTATCATTGGGGATATATTGTATTACTTTTACTAAACTTTGTCCCACTTGTTACATATATATATCCAAGGTATCTCTTGGAAATTTGTATCATATAATCATCTATATAGTTTCAACAAGAATTTAACTCTTTCATCCTCAATTCATCAACGTTCATCAACATCATTCATCATTATTTACTTAATCTTGGAAGTTTAGTCAAAATTGGTGATATTCACTCTTTTGATTATATCTTACTAATTTCAAAAAAAATTAATTATTCTAGATTTATTAGAAATATAGAGTAGGTGGCTAGCTACATTTAAAATTTCCATAAAATATCTATTACAATTTGGGAGAAATTAGCTCTATAATCTAGTAGATTTTTTGAATCCTAAATTTTTGCCAAAATAAATTATAGTAATTTATTAGATCATTTCTCCCTCATCACATAACTATTTGATATGATATTATATTTATTTGAAATTTAATATCTATGATAATGTATAGTTTAAATTTTAGCATCATAAACTTAACAACTTCTTATTTATCATCTCTCAAAATTTCACTACCAAAATTAATGTGATTTTTGATAGATTAGAAAGAATATAATAAAACCTTAACTTCTAGATATCTTCTTTTAGTAATTATTTATTTCAAATTATAAAGAGCTTCCTATTATTTGAAAAAATAAAAATTTTATAAGCTAATTATTTGTAAAATTGAGATAGCTAAGCAATCGAAGAACTAGGTACACCTACAAAAATGAGCACAAGAGACATATCTAGATGATCCACCATCTTTGCTAGATCTCAAGATTTTAGCCTATCAACAAGAATGATGAAAGGTCTCCTTCAACATAATGACTATTGAAAAATAGTTAAAATAAGTTTCAAATTCATCCATGATTTTAAAGATTTCACTAGATTACGTATAAAAGAATATGAAGCAAAGAAAAATAATATCAATTTGGTTCTCATGATGCTATTGGCTAGTATCTTAAAAGTTATCTCTAGTAGATACAACTTTTATACTATTTCCAAAGAAGTGTGGGATAAGCTCTAATTAGAATACAAGGAAAGCTTAGAAAATCAACAATTACAACAATTAATCTATAAAAAAAAATTCAATAGCCTAGAAATTGGAAGAATTGAAAGTATCAAAGACTTATTTATTAAATTGTATGACATGTTATGAAAAGTAGATGTATATGGTTATGGATATACTAATAGATACAAAGTTCAAAATTTTGTTTAAGCTCTCTACATAGATCTAAGATTTAAAAACATGATAGAAAACATTACTCTTTCAAAGGACTTCAACACACTTAGTAACAATAAATTAGTTTCTTAAGTTAAAACCTTGCAAATTATGAAGAATAACAAATAATCTAGTGAAGATGACCAAGTCCACATAACTAACCAAAGAGGAAAACGTAGGCAAGGAAGATTCATAGGAAGAATAAGATTCAATTATTAGAATAGAGATCAAGAAACAAACTTAGAAGAAAATGATATTCAAGAAGAGGTTTAGCTAGAAAAAGAGGTAGATGAAAATAACCTAGAAGACAAAGACAACTTCAAGGCTTAGTATTATATTTCAACTTTTGAAAAAGAAAATATCATACCATCAGCTAATGTTGGACTAGAATTAAATTTGAAACTATACATGGATAAAATTCACAAACAGAGTAAGATACACCCTCATCATCTCAAAAGGATATTTAAGAAGAAGAGAAAAGTAATTATGTAATCTTAAATTTAATTAAGGAAATAAAAAATTTCTTGGATTGTAAATAGTGGGTAGTCCAATCACATGACACCCTCTACAAATTATCTTCTAAATTACAAAACGAACAATAGTCTTTGCAACATCCAAATTACTGATGGAAAATACTTAGTTGTAGAAGGAATAGGATATTATGTTGTTAAATTAAATAATGAACAAAAAGTCACTATTTCTAATGTGTATTATGTTCCTAATCTTTCCAACCCTTTCATCTCTATTAGACAAGTCTCTAATTGATGAAATTATATCACTTTTTAAAGTAATTTCTACATTATTAATAAACTTAATAATGAATAAATCATGAAAATAAAAGCCTTGAATAATAGAATATATTAGCTTAAATGTGACTATTTCAATAAAAATGAGACATCATAAGCAACCATGCTACTCAACAAAAGTGTGTCCTTATAATAGAAGCCAATCAATTCCCAAATAAAGATGAAGCTAATGAAAAGGATAATAAGGATTTCAACAAGTCTAGACTTTGGCATGAAAAGCTTGATCATACCTCCTATCACAAAATTAAAAGAATGATCAAACAAGAAAAATCTACAAGAATAAAAATTTTAGATATTCCTCAAGACAATTATGAGACTTGTAACCAAGAAAAGTAAACCTTATAAATCTCACATGATAAATAAGAAAATAAATTATTTAATCGTTTACGCCTAGATCTTGTTGAGGAAATACCTATTATTTTAATAGGAGGAACAACTTATTTCATGGTCACAATAGATAACTACTTAAGATACACTTGAACTTATAATCTAAAACAAAAGGAAAAAGCCATTAAATACTTTGAAACTTTCCACAAACTGATTGAAAACTCCATGAATGTTAAGATTAAGGCAATTAGATCATACAAAGGAGGTGAATTCATAAATAAATAATTTAACAAGTTCTATAAATAAAATGATATCTTTCATCAAATCACATATGGACATAGCCTACAATCAAATGGAATAGCTAAAAGAAAGAATAGAACAATACAAGATATGAAAATGTGCTTACTAAAGCATATGTAACTGCCTAACCAATATTGGAGTATGGTTGTCATAGCTACTTATTATATTTCTAATCAAATCATCATCAAAAGTAATGAATACAAATATCCATATGAAGTTTTATATAATAGAATTTCTTGTGGACCTTTTGGTGTGTTAAAACGTTAAGAAAAATGGAGACAAAGGTTGTGTGTATGGTTGTGTGGTTGTTGTGATTGTAGGACCAAGATGAGATGACAAGGAACATGCTAATGTAGATAAAAGAAGTCATCCATGAGGTCTCAAGGTCTCATCCACAAAGGAAAGCTCAAAGGAAGAGAATTCAAAGAACGTGGACAAGCAAGGCTATCATCATTGACATGTGCAGGAATGCAAGATTATGAACAAGGAACAATGAATTCATCATGCAAAGGAAGGTTGAAGAAAGACATCTCTAAGAAACAGTAGATGTCTTGGCAAAATTGGAGGATGCATAGGCAAAGATGTCTTCAAGAAATAGTAAACATCTTTCCTTAGGCAAAGATGTCCTCATAGAATGTAGGTTACTTTCAAAAAGATTTCTTTCACTAGACAAAGACATCTTCCCAAAATGAAGATTCAAAAAGACATCTTTCCCAAACAAAGACGTCTTCCTAGAATAGAAGGTAAATACAAAAAGATGTCTTAGGCATGAAGAAGATGTCTTTCATGATTGTTAGCTACCATCATCTAGTCATTGCATGAATTCCAAGATAGATTTGGAAACATAATAACTATAAGAAGACATCATATGCATTGGAAAATATTAAGAGCTCTTGTACAATTGTTATCTAATTATTTGTCAATTATTGTAATCACTGTTGCTCTTCATTGTATTGTCCATTGTAAAATGTGTTGTACCTCAAATTACAAGGATCAACAAACTAAGTTGCATTCATCCCTTGTAATAGTTTTTCTCTCTTGTTGTCCTATGGGGTTGATGTGCTTCTTGTGTGAAGGCATCTTGATTATGCCTGTCAGGATCCTATGAGATTGAGTAGTTGGTGTTGTGGCATAACACTCCTAAGTGAAGTTCAAGATTGTAAAGGTTGTGGAAGCCTAGAAACCAGATTCCAAGACTAATGGAACCTTATAGGGTTGATTTCTTGGTATAATTTCACAACACTCTAGAGTAGGGCTTGAAGATTATACAAGATGTGCACCCTTTAAACCACATTTGAGAGCAACAAAGTCCAGAGGTGTGCTTGCGATCTATCATCCAAGTGTGGATTACCCAAATTTGGGAACCATGTTAAATTTGGTGTGTGTGCTTTGTCTAAAGAACTTCAATTTGGGGAACTTATTCATCCCCCCCTCTCCCCCCACCTTTTAAGTTCAATGATCTACAAGTGGTATCAAAGCCTAGTCTTCTTCTTTGTCATCAGCAACTTCAAGAGCGAACAATGGAGGGGGCATCTTACACAAAGCCACCTATGTTCAATGGATTTGACTTCACCTATTAGAAAGCTAGAATGTAAGGATTCTTCAAATCCATGAAGTTTGAAGTGTGGGAGCCAATCCTTAAAGGCTATGCTCTACCTATTGATAACTCCACCGACATCGTCAAGCCTCACAACAAATCGACACAAGAGGAAAAGCATAAGTTCATGTTTGATTCAAAAGGAAAAAAATTGTTTATATTGTGCATTAAATGAATTTTAATTTAATAGATTAGCAAGATGTAAAACAGCCAAAGAAATTTGGCAAACTCTAAAAGCTACTTATGAAGAAACATCTATTGTTAAGCAATCAAAATTGTTAGTTTTACAAACTGAATATGATAAACTCAAAATGAGAAAAGGAGACAAAATAAAAGATTTTTCTCTAGAAATAATGATCTTGTTGTACCTATTAGAAGAATTGGTAAAGATTTTCCTGAAAGTGATGTCATCATCAAAATGATCAGAACTTTAAAATCGCAGTCCATACCAAAGGTCATAGCTATGGAGGATATCATAAATTTCTCAATCCTATAATTTGAAGAGCTTCAAAGTTCTCTCATTGCTTATGAAATGAATCTCATAAGAGAATTAGTAATCCAAGAAAGACTTATTGCTCTAAATATTGCCTCCAAGGAGAAAGAGTTCAATGAACATGATGAGGGTAGCGAAGATGAGATTACCCTTCTCTCAAGGAAGCTGCAATGACTACTAACAAGAAGAAATGATTGGGAATCACAACAAAGGTCCAATTTTCTCAAAGATAGGGAAATAGGTAGAAAGGTTTTTAAATTCTAACTTAGATTTCCATTCCATAGAATGTTGGGTTTGTAGAGGAAGAGACCATATGGCCTTCAAATGTCCTAGTGATCCTAGTGATAACAAGATACAACCAAAAAATAGATCCAATGATGAGGAACCAAAAAAGAAAAAAATTTATACAAGTTGGGATGATGATGAGCAAAGTCAAGAAGAAGCATGCAATCTTCAAAAAACTTCACACCTTATATGCATGGGGCTTACAAATGAAAATTCCTCACATGTGACTAAACAAGATGGTAAGTGTGATAAAAGGTATAGTGAATTTAAAAAGGAATTTTTCTTTTACATCATTTGATTAGGAAGGTAAAGATATTTGTAATCTCTAAGTTAGATACTATTCATGTTAAAGTGAAACAAGAGATCTCACACAGAAAAGCTAAGATTCAATAGCTAACCTCTTTTGATAAGAATTGTAGCAAGGTTCAAGAAAAGGAGACTCTTGGAAAATAACCAAAGAATTTAGAGGAAGCCGCACATGAAAATTCAAGCTCAAGCATAGAAAGGTTTGATAGTTTTGATCATAATGATAATACTTTATTTATTTGTAAAAATTATGGTTGTAAGCAAACTCTTAACTATACTCATGGTGATCAAAATAAGATTAATTCTTCGTCTTGTTAATGGTAAGGAAATTGTATAGGTACTAATAAGTGAGAATAAAGACAAGTGGATAATTGAAAATGATGCAATAAGTGATTAAAGATTTTATCATAAAGAGCATGAACAAATAGAGACATCACATATACGATCTAATGAAAGAGAACTAAAGGATGAGAAGGTACTTCATGATAAAGGACCTCATCTCAAACTACATTAATCTTCTCTTCTCCCCTACAAGCAAGGTAAGTCTAGGTAAGCTTCCATCTCTTTGCTTGCTAGTTAATAAGAATGGTATTTGAAGTCCAAAATTATTTGTGTCTTGAAAATGGTAAAATAATTGTTTAAAGCATCCCTTACATTCATTTTTTAGCTTGATATAATTGGTTCTATGAAAATATGTGTGTGGCACTTATTTTTAGTTCCTTTGGATCATTGTCATATTGGTTTTTGTCATGTTTTTAATCTTGTTTAATCTGAACTTATTGTGATGATATGCTTCTAAGCTTATGGCCTTTGGGATACTTTTGCTATTTATGAGATAAGACAAGCCTTTAAAAAGTCCTATCAATATTACTAATTGGAAACCTTAGTCTCCACATTTGAGCTTACTATTGACCTACAATTATAGTGTTTTTTTTTCTGTGATTTACAAAATTTATATATTAATAGCCCAAGATAAACAAAACATGTGTAGGGGGAGCCTATTCCTCATTATCCATCACAATATTGGAACCAATGTAGGAGGAGTTTTTGGAGACTTCAACCAGGAGACACTGAAACAACAAAATATTCCAAAATGAGCAAGATAAGGACATCAAGAGGTATTTCTCTTTTAAGTGGATGGCTAAGTCTTGAATTTGTGTTTCTGATATCCTTTGGCATGATTATCATTTCATTTTTGAAAAATTGTTGTGTTTGTAACATTGCCTTGTACAAAAAGCAAAATATGCATGTCTCTCTCATGGTTTCTATATCCTTGTGTTGATGTTTTCCAAATTTCTAGTTGAATATAAAGATACAAGTTCTAATGAGAAAATTGTTTCAATTTGATAAACTACTTGATCTATATTTGGTCTTTAGCATCAAATTATGTGTTTTTGGTCCTTTTTGGATTAGTTGTAGATTCTTGTTTTGAAGTAATAAGAGCAGGTCTTAATATATCATCAGCCCACCTATTTGATATTCAAGCATAAGCTAAAGTAAGAAGTACCTATATTTTCATGAAGGAATGAAAATAAGGATATTATTTCTTACAATAATATGAGCAAGAACATGATCATTTTGATTATGGAAAAGTATCCACAATTTTGATTGAAACATCCTTTAAATGGTTTTTCATGAGATGTACTTCCTAGCTCAAGAATTTAAAATATGGCATGACTGATTTCACATTGTAAAGTTGTATTGGTTATCATATAAGATATGGCCTAATCTTTTACTAATGTTTTTTTTTAATGATGGAGAATATTTGAAAATTAAAAGAACCATGCACTATAAACTACTAATGACTTATTGATAGGTTACTTGATCTTCAAGGCTTATACTTCACTTCAAAATTTAAGTTTGAATATCACTTGGAAGGTTTGGATCAGCTCTTGACAAATTTAGGGCAACTCATCTTAGAACTTTATGTTGGAAAATGTGTGGGATTATGACATTATGCATACTCTTTAACTAATTTATGTGCCTAATCATTTTTGCTACTATTCAAAAAAGAAGGAGAGTAATATGGTTATATTTGTATGATCACTAACCCATTTTCTTAGGTTTTGAACATTAGAAAAAAGGGGAATATTGTTGGACCTTTTGGTGTGTCAAAATGTTAAGAAAAATTGAGACAAAGGTTATTTGTATGATTGTGTGGCTGTTGTGGTTAGAGAACCAAGATGAGATGATAAGGAATGCACTAATGTAGATAAAAGAAAAAAGTCATCCACAAGGTCTCAAGGTCTCATCCATAAAAGAAAAGCTCAAAGGAAGAGAATTCAAAGAATGTGGACAAGTAAGGTTTCTCACTAATGTATGCTAGAATGCAAGATTATGAACAAGGAATGATGAATTCATCATGCAAAGGAAGGTTGAAGAAAAATGACTCATAAAATAGTAGACATCTTGGCAGAATTGGTGGATGCACAAGCAAAGATGTCTTTAAGAAATAGTAGATATCTTTCCTCAGTCAAAGATTTTTTCCACTAGGAAAAGAGGTCTTCATAAAATGTAGGTTAGTTTCAGAAAGACTTCACCAGAAAAATATGTCTTCCCAAAATCAAGATTTCAAAAATACATCTTTCCTAGACAAAGACATCTTCAAATAATAGAAGGCAAATACAAAAACACATCTTAGGCACAAATAAGATGTCTTCCATGACCATTAGCGACCATTAGCGACCGTTAGCTAACTATTGCACTAGTTCCAAGTTGGATTTAAAAACATGATAGCTATAAGAAGACATCATATGCATGGGGAAATGTGAAAATCTCTTATACAGTCACTGTCTAATCATATGTCAATCATTTTAATTACTAATTCTCTTCATTATATTATCATTTTTCCATTGTACAGTGTGTTGTACCTTAAAGTACAAGGATTAGCAAACTAAGTTGCATTCATCCCTTGTAATTGTTGTTCTCTCTTGTTTCCCTATAGGGTTGATGTGCTTCTTGTGGGAAGGCATATTGATTACGCTTATTAGGATCCTACAAGATTGTGTGGTTTGTGTTGTGGCATAATACTCCTGAGTGGAGATCAAGATTGTAAAGGTTGTGGAAGCCTAGAAACCACATTCCAAGCCTAACAGAACCTGACAAGGTTGAGTGGTTGGTGTAGTGTCATAACACTTCAAAGTGGGGCTTGAAGATTATACAAGGTGTGGAGCCTTCAAGCCACATTTGAGAGCAACAAAGTCTAAAGATGTGCTGGCGATCTACCCTCCAAGTGTGGACTACCCAAGTTGGGGAACCATGTTAAATTTGGTGTGTGTGCTTTGTCCAAAGAATTTCAATTTGGGAAACTTATTCATCCCCTACACCTTCTCTCCCTCCTCCCCCTTTCTAAGTTCAAAAATCTACATTTCTAACCTGAGTCATGTAAGAATATTTGGATGCTATTTCTATGTAAAGACCCCAAAACAATTTATTAACAAACATGAAGACAAAGGAAAGAAATGCATCTTTCTTGATTATGATTCTCACACCAATGGATACTAGTACTACAACCTAATCAATCAAAAATGGCATGTTTTAAAAGATGTTATACTTGGTGAAACAAAGTTCAGTATGAGTAATTTTTTTAAATAGCAAGAAAAATTAGACACGTTTCAAAGTTCAAAACTTTGGGTTCAAAAAGAACATTCTCACACTCAAATGGTAGGCCCAAATATTGAAAGAACCACAAGAACTCATAATATTACAAATATGGCATATTTAGTAGTCTCAAGTGAACCAAAAAAGGTCAATGAAGCGATGAAATTAAAAGTCTAGAAATAATACATGGACAAAGAGTATAATGTCTTCCTAAGAAATAACACATGTAAATTAGTAGATAAACCAAAAGATAAAAAGATTATTGATTGAAAGTGGCTATATAAAAGTACAATGAGAAAGAAGAGGTCACAAAACATAAAACGAGACTTGTAGCAAGAGGATTCAAATAAAAGAAACAGATTAACTATGAAGAAATCTTTTCACTATTGGCTAGATTTAAAATCATCAAGCTCATTCTCTCCATAGTAGCACATAAACATCAAAAGATTCAAAAAATGGATGTTAACTCAACATTTCTAAATAGATACATTAAATAATAAGTATACATCTTCTAGCCCAAATGTTATGTTATCAAAGGAAAAGTAAAAAAAGTATGAAAACTTAACAAAGCTCTATATAACCTAAATCACCCTTGGTTATATATATGTGCACACCCTTCGCATAAAGGCACCATTTTGTCAATACTGTAGCCATACTCTTGTAGTTTTCTTTTATAATCTTAATAAATAATCAGTGAGTGTCCATACTGTAAATTTAAGTCAATTTTATGGAATCTTATTCAAGTGGCATTATACTTAGACACATTCCATGAACGACAATAAAATCAAAATTGATTCTTGCACATTAAATACTTTATATGTAGTTAGTTAATTTTTTATGTTTTTCATGCACATTAATCCATTGGTAGAATAAGCATGATCAATTTTGAGCAAAAACACATGTGAGTAGCATTATTACTTGGTTTGCCCAGTAGCATAACACTTGTTTATCATAGTAGTGGGTACATGAGTTTTAGACATGTACAATAAGCTAGGAATGGACACTCATCATCCTTAAGCTACCTTAGAATTTATATTTTTGTTATTAGTAGATTAATTAAATAATTAATTTTCATGTTTTTATATAGCTTAGTCATAGCTACACAACATCAATAATCATATACCTCACTTTGGACTAAATCACACGTGATAAAGCTACCACTAGTCCAAGTAAGAAAATAGTTACCTACAATCAACAATTAACAATGTAAATGTCACACTAGTTCCATCCACGAAATTTGACCAGATTGCTCGTGAACGCTTGTGATTTATATGGTTCAGCATAAGGGTTTATTTGTTATTCATCATTGGCATTGTTGCCAGGGATACTACTAGTGTTCTAGATTAGTTATGTTCTAAAAAATCATTGTAAAAGCATTAACTATTTATCTTTTAAGAAATATGAATATTTTAAGTCACATACATACAAGGATGGGTTGATCAATCGTTGTCTTCCCAAGCTTACTTGTATAGCATGATTGTATGGTTAAGTAAACTTGAGGTACATGATTCTTATAGTTTTTATGTTTTTATGTCCTAGTGCTATAAAGGGAGGAGAGAGACAACTAAGTAACTAATTTTGATTTAACTACTCAACTATGCTTTACCTAGTCCTAACACTAGCATCCGTTCTCACCTACTGTATACATCCTGAACTAGTGCAACACTACTGGGATTACCAAACGCTAATCGTTACTAGGTTACCAAGCATTACATGCATACTCGAAGTGATTGTATTGAGTGTGCTTACTTAGGATAGTTGTAGGATGAGAGAGAAAACATTAATTAACTAAGGAAAGCATTAAGTAATAGTAATTAACAATCATTAATATATTCTGAATGTTGCAATGTTTATCACAAAGTTCGTTTTTATTGCCGTACACAAGGTGTGCTCAAGTACACAATGCTCAAATAAAGATCCATTCACTTTATGACTCCTACTTTGGGCACTCAGAAATAATTCTATCCTTGGAAAGGGAAAAAGGCAAGAGTTTGGGTAAGGGACTAAGACTAACTATGCAAACCAAGTGTGCATGCCTCTTATTTATAGGCAACAAGGTAGGCCCTAATATTGTGTACATGATATCGCTTGAAAGGCTCCGATATTGCATACCCGATATTGCGATATTGCGGCTCATCAGGCATGATCCACATTTAACTTCTAAGGTACCAGCAAACATCTATAGAAGTGGTTATGCCCAGGCATTATGGTAGGAGCCTGCTTTGGAGAGGACCCACTTACATGACTTTTATTAATCATGGCTCTAAACCAAACCATCGTATCTTTAAGGAGATCATGGGAAACTTTTATAAATTTATGCATGATTTTGGGACTACTCATCAATTTTGATTAATTTTTAATGCTTTTATAATTTAATATTTCTAAATTCAATGTTTCTTGGCCATCTTAGGACCTCATGATTTTTTAATGGTCCAATGCATTTTCAATATCTTATGAATCAAACCTTTCATTATTGTTGTTCAAAAACTTGTGAGCTTCCAAAGTTGAGCTCATTTATCGTGGGGTCTAAGAATGTGATTTTTGTTTTGAATTTTTTTCAACACTCCCATTTTTCAAACATTAGGGTAACTAATCATAAAAATAATCAAAATAACTTAAACAACTTGATGATTTTAGTTATCTCATAGCCTTGGAAACATTATTTCATAGTGACCTTCAACCTAAATGTTGAATTTTTTTTTAATTTTTCCCTAACTAAGGACCTAGAAAGGATTAATCATTAAAGAAATTTTACCAAAACTAACATTGATTCTTTGCTAATTGTAGATGATGCTAAAAGAAATTCCTAAAGTTGAAGGTCTTTTAAAAGGCAAGGTAAATAGGCCAAGAAGAGGACAAAGGAGGATATGCCCATGGATAAATAGTAGCACATACATCGATTAAAGCTCAAACATCACATGTTTTCTAAACCCATGGCACAATGAGGAGAAATTTTAGTCCATCCTTCAAAATGTTCTACATAAAAGAGAAGTGCCAACATAACAACCAAAGTTGCAAAAATGATCGATGCTAGCAACATTATGAAGATTCATCATCGGTAGATTTTTTTGAAGACTTTTAGAATTTTGTGAACTTCAATGTCTATCTAGTTCTTTTTTTCATGTTGTAATGCATCCACTCAAATAAAATTTTGTAATGTAGCACTCAAGTTTTGTAATGGATGCAAATCTAGTCTTGGTTACCTCACAATTTTTTGTAACAAAACTTTATTCATTTATATACATAACTAAAGGATGAGTTGTTAGTCAATCATGGGGGCAAGGTGAAGCATCATATGTTAAGCAACTACATTGATGCATGGTCATTAATGCATGGCTATTGACACATCCTTAGATGCCTTGGTGTATATGCATTAATACTAAGTTACCCAAAGCCTATACATGGATACACCCTTCACATAGAGACACCTTTTGATCAATAATGTAGTCAAACTCTTGTAGTTTTCTTTCGTAATCTTAGCAAAGAGTGAGTAAGTGCTTGTAGTATATATTTGAGTTAATTCTATAATATCTTATTCAAGTGACATTGTACCTAGACACATTCTATTAATAGCAATATATTGAAATTAATTTATATTCATTATAGCACTTTCATTTAGAATAGATTTACTTTCAATGCAATTTACTT
Organism: Gnetum montanum; assembly: GCA_015680685.1. Classification (NCBI taxonomy): domain Eukaryota; kingdom Viridiplantae; phylum Streptophyta; class Gnetopsida; order Gnetales; family Gnetaceae; genus Gnetum; species Gnetum montanum. The sequence continues at coordinate 574,250 of MNCI01006420.1, forward strand.
TATATGTACTTAGTTAATATTTATGTTTTCATGCATATTAATCAATTAGTTGAATAAGTATGACCAATTTCTAGTGTAAACATTTGTCTACTTGGTAATCCCACTAGCATTATTTCTTAGTTCACCTAGGAGCATAACACTGAATAATCCTAGTAGTGGGTATGTGAGTTCAAAACATATACAACAAGCTAGGAACGCACACTGATCACCCTTAGGCTAGCTTAGAATTTATCTTTTTTTATTAGTATATTAATTAAATAATTAATTCTCATGTTTTTATATAGCTTATCCATAACTGCATAACATTAATTGTCATATGCTTCACTTTGGACTAAACCATAGGTGACAAAGCTACCACTAGTTTATGTGAAAAGACAGTGACCTACAATCAATACTTAATGATCTAGATGTTATACCAGTACCATCCATGGAATTCAACCGAATTGCAAGTAAATGCTTGTGATTTGTATGGTTAGGTATAGGGGATTACCTACTGCTCATCACACCCCAAGATATATAGTCAAATTAGAACCATATATAACTCAGCATTGTCCACTACAATCAAACTCATAACTTGGAAATTCCAAATCAAGTGTCTTACTACTAGTCTAACACCTCATTGTTTACAAAATGGTGAAATAAATATATTTCAAACTTTGGAAAAATGGAGAAGGAATGAAACATCTCTACTTGAATAGTATCAGAAGATGCCTTAATTTAAAAGGTAAACTATTTAATGACTACTATTCTTCATTAATTGCAATGAGAAATTGGTAGAGCAAAAATAACATCTAATAATTTGAGTTAAAACAAGTATATAGTTCAAAATTACTTGTAAAAAAATAAATATGTTGAGTTTACAATCAAACTAGCATTAAAAATGAACATCACATTTTACTACAATATCCTATATTTGAGTACATTAGATATAAGTGGAATATTATAGTTACTAATTTGGTTGATTTATTTCAAGTCTTATCAAGAACAATTAATATTTTCCTTAATATTTTTCAAAATTCATTAGATGTACATTTCCACTATCCAATAGATCTAAAAGGTCTATGAATATAATAAAATTTCAATTTTAATTTCAGGTTGATTACTAATATATGCATATTAGGTGACTATATATGTAAAAGCAACCAAAAAACCAAATTTAATAAGATTATATCTTAAAATTGCATTATATAGGCTTGGCACATTATAATTAAATGATGTGAGTTAATGTAAATCAAGAGAAGGGTATTGAAAAGGTTAAGATGAAGAGTCATGGGATTCAATTCTGGTAGACAATGCTAAGTTATATAAAGTTCTAATTGGACTATATGTCTTGGGGTGTACCTATGTTTCACTTATCTTAGGTTCCAATACTACATTATTAGTTCACAATCTGATTTCTAGTTCCAACATCCTCATTATTAATTCACAAGTATGTAGCTATCCATGATAAGTTCACCATGCTCCAAAAAATCAAGCTGGAAACACTATACTAGAGGCTACTAAAATCTTTGCTTAGCTTATGCTTAAAACTTAGTACTTTTTTTTATCATCTCTCCTATATTTTTGTTTTGCTCTTTCTAGTTGTTAACAAGAAATCTTTAGGAAAAACTGAAAATTTGTAAGGATGCTTTTGAACAAGGCTAAGGCTCAATCCTTTTCCTACCCCACATAAGAGGTTTTTTAGGATTAGTTGTAAGGATAAAAACCTACAATGGCATTCCCAAAACCATTGGACTTTTCCCTTCCATAGTTGTTTTTCAAGCTTCTTTGTTATTGCAAGGATATGTTGTATTCTTTTTATGAAGTACTCTATTTTTTATTTTTAGTGTAATTTTATTTTAGGTGTCTAATACCCCTTACATCCCAAGACATATAACCAAAATGATACATTACAAGAATTATAAAGAAATATAAAAATTTCAGAAGTATGACTTGAACTAGCAACCTCTTGCTTAACAAAATAATGACCTAACCACTTGAGCCACCTATCATTGGCATGCATATGAATCTTACAAAAGGGTGTTGGAACTTAAATGATAATTATAGAGGAAACATGGTAATTCCTCAAGTGTAGTGGGGAGGTTTTGAAACCTAAAACATAACATTTACTTCCATAATACTTTGAATCTCTGATGAGCAGTAAGGTACCCCATCATCCAACCATACAAATCACAAGCATTCATGCACAACCTGGTCAAATTTCATGGATGGGACTAGTTGTGCATCTAGATCATTATGCCTTGATCACAGTCCACTATCTTCCCATTTGGACTAGTGGTAGCTTTGTCATGTATGGTTTAGTCCAGAGTAAGGCATATGATTCTTGATGTTGTTGGCCCTGATCTACTCCTAGTGATGATAAGGAAATTAATTGCTTAATCTAATTAACAATGGAAAATTAATTCTAACTAGCCTATGTGTGATGAGTATCCATTCCTAACTTTCTGCATACACCTTGGACTTCATGTAACTACCGCTACGATTACCAAGCGTACATCACTAGATGTACCAAATGATACACTACTAGGTTACCAAGTAATTACACTTAAGTGCTTACGATTAGTCGTACTCATTTTGCTTAATAATAGTAATAATAAAGAACAATAAATGAAAACATTAACTAGATAAAGTAGTAAACATTCAAGCAATTAAAAGAAACAATAAAGCTAAGTGAATGCTGCAATGATGGAAGCAATCTTGATCTTTATTTTTGAACATGTAACATGTCCAAGTATGTGACACTCAAATAAGGATGTCATATAATCATTTAACATCACACTATCGGCATGCACTAGAAACTAACAAAGCTTGAAATCAAAAATCTATGAATCTAACTTTGTCTTTTCTATTTCTTCTATGTCCCAACTATGCATCCAAGTGTGGTATTTATAAGCACACATGGAAGAGGCAATATCAGATTCCTGACATTGGAGGCTGTGCCTTGATATTGGATACTCAATATCACCTAACTGATAACTAGACACACAAATTGAATTTTACATCCCATAGTGGTGTTTTTATAAAAATGGACACAACATGATAAAATAACAAAACTGGGAAAAAACTCATGTAGTTCTCAAAGGTGGTGGCTCTTCCATTGGCTGCTTCCTCTTATCATTAGGCTTCTAAAATTTGTAGCAACTTAGGAGTGCCTACAACTTCTCCTCCTCTATTCTTGGGTTATGTACCATCCAAGCTGATGAGCCGATGTGTGCTAGATCTGGTACATCCCAAAAACATGGCAACTGTGGAAACATCTTATTTGCTTTCATGTATTAAGTTGCAAACTACCATCATTCCTCCTCGAAGGCCCTAGCCTTTTCTTTCAATGCATGGTGATCCATCAATCTCTTGGTCAGGTTTGAGGCTACATCTCTTTGTCCATGATAGCAAGCCTTAATCACCTCTAATTCTAAGTTTGCCATGTGGAGTTTTTGTAGAGCACTTTTCCTATCTACAAACTCTTTTTCATATAACACATAGGTGGCTGCTACTTGCTCTCTAGCTCATTTTTGGGTCGACCTACTATTAACATGGCAAGGTTGGTGTAGCGAAGGTTAGCCCATGCCATGTACTCTTTTAAATCTTCAATCTACAAGTACTTGTTCTTTACTTCTTCTTGATGGACCAAGGCATAGCTATCCAAGATTGGCTACTAATCAAGATTCTACACTGACATGGGACTAATGAAGGCCTTTGCCATTTGGATCTCTTTTTCATTAATCTATTTATACATGTCAATTTGGTCCTAGAAATGCTCCTTCAACTTTTCATGTTTCTTGGCCTCATTTTAACATGTTCTTATCTCAATTCTAGATTTTTTATGTATTATGCAAACCTCCTTCATTGAGAGGGTTCAATTTTCTCTAGCCAATCTACTTATGTCTTGCATGACCCTGACTAGTTGTTCTCTTAACTGGTGGACACTTTTTTCCAAAATATTTTTTTGTTTCTCTATAGTGATCAACCATGCATTAACAACAATGCCTTCTTATGGACATATGATTAAGCTTTAATGACTAAGGCATTCTACACTACTTTCTCCTTCTCTTGCTCAGCAACTTTGTTTTGTTCAATCAATTGGTTCAGTTTTTCCATTTGGAATTCTTCCAGCTAATCAAGTGTGATGACTTGGGTAGGGTCCCATCTTTCAGCTCTCAAGGTAGCCAACTCTTATTACAGTCAATGCAATTTTGTTTCTACATGCTCTACCTTGGTCTCTACCATGACTAGCTTCCTTTTTGTGACGATGAGGTCTAACTGAACTATAGTGACATCACTAGGAATGTCAAAAAGAGTTATCATCACTTTTCTAGTCTACAATAATCTGTCAAGCACATCCTCATGGGTCATAAGAGTCATCAAAGTCCCAGCTAGCATTTGGACATCTTTGATGCTGGTCAAGTCCACCAAAGGCACAACAGGCACATTAAAAGATTCCTTAATGTGATCTATAATAACTTCTGCTACACCTACTACATCTTGGTGCTACATGACCACAATGGTAGCACCTCTACCTCTTTTGACCATTACTTAAAAAATGCAATGTTTCTAGAGATCTACTATGACCATTGGGATTCTCCTCTTAACTATAAAGAAATTTTTCCTCTTGATGGATTAGTAGAAATAGTCAGCTGCATAACATCATTAATAACTTAGAAGAGGTTTCATTCATTCATGCTTCCCCAACTAAGAGTTTCAACTATTCTTTATAGACGGCTCATTGTTGGTTAATAATCTTGTGGTGGTGGTGGTAACACTTGTGACTCTTGCTATTGCTCAAGCTCTTGCCCTATTTTCTTTTCTAGTTCTGGCTCCTTTTCTGATTCTTGTCCTTGTTCATCACCAAGGTCCTTCTTTGGTGTTGCAAGTTTAAGCAACTTAGCAAAAAAAGCATTTTGAGCCCTCCTAAGAATGTCATTAGTCTATTCCAGGATTCTAGTGCTCTTGCATAGCTTCCTAATTAGGCAAGGGAACAAAAGTGTTGGCTTCCATACCTTCTTTCCTTTGAACTACCTTTGAATTTCAATGCAGTACAATTGGGAAAGATTGGCATTGTACTTTCCCATTAATATTGCACTTTCCCTAGCCACAAGTTGATATTTTGTTGAGCCCTTTAGTTGGGAAGAGATGGTATGTGCCTATCTTTAAATAACTCCTCTCTTCTAGAGTCAACTTGTTGTATGTTTTGTTATCTTTATTATACATCGCTTTGGCCATAACTCTCTAGTTTTTGCATTAGACCTTGTGGACAAATGTGCCAACTTGCCCCCACATTTGGTAGATTCAGAGCCTCTATGATTGCTTTGACTGAAAAAGAGATAGTGACTCCACCAATGTTGACTGTGGTGCCCTCTTCTTTGTTATGCCAAAACTAGTACATCTCACCAAGGTACCATTCTCCACTTTTGGAGAGAATGTGCCATAGAGGTGATGCCTGAAGTTTATTTCTAACTACCTCAAGGGAAAATGCCATGAATGGCCTAAAGTTCATTTCCATGATGATTGTGGTTAACATGTATTTCTCTTGAATGGCTTCAAGGCATTCCTAGAACAATGTGAGGCATTGTCCTTGCACTAGAGCATGTGGTTTTATAGCCTCTCCTTAGACCAACTACCCTATAGCAAGAGCCTTTTGATGAATGCTAAATGATTGGGCCTCCTATTCTTCATGTTTGAATGGTGGACCTTATTCTCCTTATCAACCTCTGCCACCTCTCAAGTGTTTGGCTGCATCCTGCAAAGGTCCTTCTTATCCTCCTCTTTTTGGGACCATCTATAATCAATCAAGGATTTGATGTTACTAAGGTGTTGTCATTTATCATTGACAGGTATATACCTTACTCGTGACCTTAGTTCCATTAAGTTCTTTAGCTCATATGATTGCAAAGTTAGATAAAATTTCTAGAAAAATGCCCAAAAATTGTTAACATCTTTTATGATCCTTCACCATTGGCCTCTTTTCCCTTATGTATGGCTTATCATGATGGTTATGGTTCCTTGGGTAAGGGAATTAAAGGGTTTGGCATTCATACATTGATTGTTCATTAAAACACTTAAGCTTGTTAACATTCTTACCCTTATAATACCTTTTAGGTGATAGCAAATTTCAAAAAATTAGCACAAGCTTTCTACACAAGCATTGTCCCCTAACTAAATTCAACACTCCAGGTTCAACTAGGTTTAAAAACCATGAAAATCGAAGCAATATGGAGCAAGATATCGTGTGTGGAAGTTGGTTGTGCAAACCTCTAAGTTGAGAGAGAAAAATGCAAAAACTTCCATAGCTACAAATGATGAAAATGGACTTTGAAGCACTACAAGGATCCTAATTATAGTTTTTATAGACCCAATATTAGGTATCTGATGTCTAGGCCAACCCAATATTGGGTAGTTGATATCGAGGCACATTAATTTGCATAGTATGAGGGCATTTGGCATGGAAAATAAAGCTTTGTGATTGGTGGAAGGGTTTCAAGTAAAATCCAAAGTTCTGGGATAGGTAAGAATTTATATGTAGGCACCAATACATGTTAGAAGATAGAATCACTGGCATTAAAAGCTTTGGAAGATGCAAGAAAATGGGTATTAGATCCATGGTGTATGATGGATTGGTTATATGGTAAGGGAAAGTATGAAATTGAACATTTATGCAATTGGAAAGTTTAAGATGATGTGGTTGGGTTAAAAAAGTACAAGTCACAACAGTTATACAAGTGGATCCTCCCAAAAGTAAGCTTCAGCCCTTAATGCCCTTGTATAACCACACCTAAGAATTTTTGTAGGCACCTAAGGGATTGAATGCAATGCATGTTTGTAAAATAATACACACATGTTAAAACCACCAACTTGAGAAAATATCTCTATGTCACACAAAACCACAAGTTAGGATTATACGGACAATGAGATGAGATGGATGTGAGAAGGGATTACAAAGATTGGGATGTGAGGTGTCTTAACATAGGCATAATGAATCATTTTGTGCTATTAATGGTTAAATAATCATTAGCCCTTCTTTTCAAGATTCAAACCAAGTTGAAACCACATTCTAGTGACATTGCATTGTTTTGTCACTTCGTTTGACAATTATAAGACTACCACAATTGCAAGGAGTAGCATCACTTGGCATTTTGTCCAAGGAAGGAGTTTATTCATGAGACTCTTTTTTTTTCTGGATTCTAAAATGCCACCAACCTTCAGGCATGGGTAACATGTCTTTCTAGTGGAACCCTTAAAAATTTATTTAGTGCCCTTTTATGTTACTCTTACTTCCATGTTTTGTTTAATCTACAAGAATATAATTACAACCTTAGCAACATGATAGAACATACAAAAGTGGTCAAAGAGAATTCACAAATCCCTTTGATGTCACACCCTTCACATTCCCCCTTGGTTCTTCACTTTTCTGTCTAGGCACAATGATTACAAATTTATTTTTAGTTTGATGATGAAAAAGAATATCATTACGACCAAGGTAAGAACCTCATATTAATGGAATGGATGAATGGATGATGTAGTCTCATTGTCCAAACAATTAGTCCCTTATGACTAGACAACATAAAAAAAACATCACCTCAATGGGCTACATGATTGTTTTATTCACAAGCAAGATTACTAATAAAGGGAATAAAAATAAAATGTGGAAAAAGTTGAAAAGGATAGGAAAATTTTGTATTGAGAAATAATAAAATGATAAAAAATTATAAAACAAAAAGATGAAAAACACCTATTAATTCTAAATGTTAGGACGGAATGTTTCCCCCACAACTAAGCATTTGACCATGACAAGAATTAATAAGTGGATAGGTCGACTCCATGCATTTGTGAAATAGTGTTAACCTTTCATTTTCAAGCCACTAGGTGTCTCTTGGTCTAGTGGTGGCTACATAGACAAGTTGTTTTTCACACACTTGGTTGTTAATTGTACGGTGGATAAAAGTATGAGTTGTGTCAATGTTGAAAAAGTCTGGCCCATGATTGCACCCTTGATCATGATTATGTATGCATGGATTTATTTGTCTTCCCATAATGCTAGATTCATTTCTTCTATTGGGTGTGGGAGTAAGGATGGATGGTGGTCCTTGCATAGGATCAGAGGATGTTGATTATGAAAGGGAAGGTGTTATGCTTGATTGGCCTTGTGCTGGGTTGGATGATGTAGTAGGTCCATGAGTGTTGCACTTATGCATGGGAACCATCCTAAAGAAAATATGTTTCTAAGATTATGGTGGGAACCTACTAGCATTATCATTTCTATGCACATTCGTAGCACAAGTGCCATTTTTTTGTTAATTTTGTGGTGCTAAACCTTCCTTTGTTGTTGGTAGTGACATGTGATGGGGTGGAGCATGAGAATATTGAGGATAGGATGGAGGATAAGAGGTGTGAGGTGGTGATCCTTCAAACAATATCATTATTTGATGATACTCAGGAGAGTGAGAGAAGTGATTTGAAGTAGAAGACGTAGAACTAGTTGGGAAAACAAGTTGTTGAACATAATATCCATATAAGTTCGGCTAGTAATAAGGGTAAGGCTAGCGTGATGATCACCTTCCCCACAACTATGGGTTTCACCACTATGGTTGATGATAGTGTTGAGGCTAGTAATAAGTCCCCCTAGTATAGTACAATTGGTTGGGACTATCTATAATTACCTTGTGAAAAAGGTAATTTCCTAGGCATGTGCTTCTATACGAACTTGGGATTTAATGCAAAAGCCCAATACTTATGTAGATGTGACATGATTAGGCAATGGCACTTTGGTTGGTTATATATGCAAATGACACATCTATCATGTTCGTCTATGGTCTAGTCTATAACTTCACTTTCTTCAACCATTTTTCCTATTTGTCGATAAGTGTTCCTACCTATTTCTTGGTTCTTCTTCCTCCATTTATTGTGATTGTCTGGTTTGTTCTATGTTACCTTTGCCTCTACAACTTCTACAAAAGTTGTAACTTTCTCATTTATCCACTCTGACATCCTATCAAACTTTGCTTCAAGTTCATAGATGGACTTCTATATCAACAAGGTTCATTGTGAAATCACCTTATCGAGAGTGGCCTCTTTCTCCTTACCATAGATATGGATCTTCTTCATTTGAATAGTTGAGCTCTCCTTCTTCTTTTGCCACATGCTCAATTAGCTCTCAGATCTAATGGGTTCCTAGTTCATATAATTGACCTTGAGCATACATGCCAAAGGCCTCCCTCCTTTCATTATGAAGCCCATCTATGATGTGGAAAAGTTGCTCTTCCTTAGAAAAACCATGGCTTGGGCATCTATTCAATAGAGAATAATATCTATCTCTAAGGCCATGTCCAAGGGTTTATGTTGTTCCTATCTCCATCCTTGGATCCATCTCCTCAGGTTGGGCACCCTTGCATAGGTTTGGTATTTCTCATTGAAGAGTTCTAGCATTATGGACCATCGTCAAATTAAACTTGGTTTCAATGATCTATACCACACTTTGGATCTATCTATTAGTATCTTAGAAAAGAGCTTAAGTTTTTTCCATCCACTTTCAATGTTGTATAAGACACAGGCATCATGGAAGGCTTGTAAGTGATGTCGTGGATCAAAAATCATAGCCTTCCACAAATTTAGGGATATTATTCATATCAAGTCTTTTTAGGTGACTTTCCCTGCAATGCCAGTGGGATATCTTAATTGCCTATGTGATTTGCATCAAGCTCTTAGTGGCCAACAAGGGTTCATCATCATCAAACATGTCGTGGTGAAAATTTCTATTTCTATCCAACTCATTGTGACAATTCTGTCTATTTTCCTATGGATGTCTTTGGTTTTGCCTATGGTTTCCGTTTGTATTTTTATTTCGACCCTGTAGTGGAGCTTTGTCTCTAAACCTAAGTTCATCTTCGTTAGCATTAGATGTTGAAGAGGAAGAGGAAGATGAGGAACTAGGAGGATTTTCATGGCTTCTATAATGTTCCCCATGGTCCCTAGATTTATCTTTTTTAGGTTTGGAGGAGGTCCTAGGCCTTAAGGCCTCCCCTAGTCCAAGACTTAATTCATCTCCTCTAGGGTTATCTACCTTAGGTGAATGTAGTCTATGAGTATCGGCATGGTGGTCATGAACATATGAGACCCCTGCATGAAGTTGGTCACTCCAATGTTCTTCAACATATATCTCATTAGTTCTCCAATGAATGTTCTCACCATACAATGCATTATCGCTTCCTTGTGAAAGAGACATTGTTTTTAGTTAATGATGTGTGTGATTTAATATTTTCCGAAAGATATATCATTAATGCATTTACAACAATCATGTATAATATAACTAATATAGATAACTAGCACCATCCTCGGCAATGATGCCAATGATGAGCAACAAGGTACCCCTACACCCAACCATATGAATCACAAGCATTCACACATGATCCAGTTAAATTCTATGGATGGGACTAGTTGTGCATCTAGATCGTTATGCCTTAATTGCAATTCGCTGTCTTCCCACTTAGACTAGTGGTAGCTTTATCATGTATCATTTAGTCTAATGTGACACATATGATTCTTGATGTTGTTGGCCCTAAGCTACTCCTAATGACAATAAGGAAATTAATTGTTAATCTAATTAACAATGGAAAATAAAGTCTAACTAGCTTATGTGCGATAAGTATCTGTTCCTAACCGTCTGCACATGCCTTGGACTTTGCATAACTACCGTTGAGATTACTAAGCATACGTCACTAGGCATACCAAATGATACACTATTGGGTTACCAAGCAATTACACTTGAGCACTCATGATTATTCATACTCATTCTACTTAATAATAGGAATAATAAAGTATAATAAATGAAAACATTAACTAAAGAAAAGAGTAAACATTTAAGCAATTAAAAGCAACAATAAACCTAAGTGGATGTTGCAATGATGGAAGCAATCTCAATCTTTATTGCCGAACATGTAACGTGTCCAAGTACATCACACTTGAATAAGGATGTTGTACAATCACTTAACATCATACTATGGGCATGCACTAGAAACTAACAAAGCTTCTATCATCTCTATTTCATCTATGTCCCAACTATGCACCCAAGTGTGGTATTTATAGGCATGCACCGAAAAGGCAATATCAGATGCCCGACATCAAAGGTTGTGCCCCAATATCGAATGCCTAATATCGTAGCTCCAATATCGAATATATTCAATATCAGAGCCATGCAAAACATGACTCATCAATCTCAAAGGTACTGGTTCAAATCCTAGTACCAACACCTTGCATGCTAACTTAGAAGCATACTCCAATCAAAGGTAACAAAATCCAGTATTTTCTCAAAAAAACACTTTGATAGAAATTTGTTTGTAACCCAACATTATCCATTAAAATTAAACCCATGACTTAGAGCTTCCAAATCAAGAGTCTTACAATTAGACTAACACCTTATTATTATAATAGCTCAAGTATGACTCAAACTGATAACCTCTTGCCTAACAAGACAATGAGCTAACCATGTAAACCACATATCACTAAGTTAGTATTTTTCTAAAGAGTGGGGTGGGGTGTCAAAGATTAAAAAAATATTAATTATAAGAAAAAAATTCAAAGTACATCACATGCTTGATAAATAGAAAACACCAAAAATAGTATAGAATGAAAAAACTTGCCAATTTTAAGGGTGCCCACTCATGTATATAACCTTACTATTGATACTTTAAAAAATCAAGAGAAGAAAATTAATTGTTAGCATGAAGGATGATACCAATCCTAACAACATTTACATAGCTTTCAACATCCATGCTTTAACTTAAATATCAAAAGGATTCAATGTAGCAATAAAAAGTTGTAGTAAAATACTAAAATTTATAGAAAAGCTAGATTCACTACAAAATGACAATGAAGTGTTCGCCTAGTGGTAAGACCCTTGATTTGAAAGCTCTAAGTCATGGGTTTAATTATAGTGGGAAATGCTAAGTTATATATCTTAGGATATACCTATATTACAATTATTATTTCAAGGTTCGAACACCCCTTCCCTCCCCCACCTTTTCTTGATTCACTAGAAGATGGTGGCACATATTTTACATCAACATTACTTCATTACTAATGTTAAGCTTGCATCAAGAATCTTTACCATTAGTTATAGCATGCTTATCAACATTAGTTTGGATTTTTGACTTAATATTACTTTTGTTAGACAAAAACAAATTTGCCTTATAACTATTTGTTTGGACTAATGAAATACTTCTTGTAGTACACATAAAAGCATTGACATAAGTTTCTATCCTCTTTGATTTCTTTATTACCATTTGATCATTCTTATCATTGATATTATCTTGATTTTTCATATTTTCAACTTCATATTGTTTTTCCTCTATCCTTAATTTCAACATATTTCTTCTATTTTTTAGCATTTTTTTCTTAATCAAAAAATGACAAGCATTAAATAAATGTTTTTCATGATGACAAAAGTTGTAAGAATTAAAAAAATTATAATATGTAATTGGCTGAATATAAGTCTTTCCACTTACTTGTAATACTAATTACTTTTTATGGTTAAAAAGAAATATTTATGAAAACCAAATATTATGGAAATAGATTCCATATGCTTAATGGGACCAAGAAGACAAATTTTTAGCCTTAACAAGAAGTTGTATGATGAACTTTCTAGAGTTCTAAAGATTAAAACAACTCATATAGGATTAAAACAAATTTTGAATAGAGTCGAAAAAAGACCTAATCTTATCTTTACAACTCATATAAGATAAAAATAGATTTTGAATAGGACACTATTTGGACACTTATGAAGGGAGGATGATACCAGTCCTAACAACATTTACATCACTTTCAACATCTACGCTTCACCTAAAAATAGCAAAAAGATTCAAGGTAGCAGTACAATGTTGGGGTGAAACACCAATATTTGTAGAAAAGCTAGATTCACCAAAAAACCATGGCTTGATGTTAACCGTACATCAAAAATCTTTACCATTAATTGTAACATACTCATCAACATTAATTAAATTTTGAAGTTAACATTATTTGTTTAGATAAGTTCGAACTCATGATGATGTGCAGAGGAGGCCTCAATCAACATAGTATGTATTTAACGTGTAAACTTACTACGCCCCGGCGATGCGGCTTGGAAAATTTGCAAGCTTGAGCTCATGCTTAGAATTCACATGATCAAACTGACCGACTTAACAACTCCCCAAAACATTCTCCAATCCGAATATGCCCAAGTATTATAGTTTCACCAACTTTCCGTGGCGTTCTACCAAGCGGGGCCAACCAAAATAAAATATATACCAAAATGGACGTTCCTTTCAGGCAGCAGCAGCAGAACCAGAGCAACAAAGAAACTCGTCTCTGCAATGTTCTGCCGAAATAAACAATGAAGCCTTTCATGACGACGACGACCACGACGGTGGTGCACAATCTCAAACTCTGGCGCTGCCTATTCCTGGCCGCAGCAGCAGCACTGATAATTGCAGGCTCTGCGTCCGTGTTTTATTTTTCGAAGCACGCGGACGACGCCGAAGAAGCCGAGCTGCCATGGCCGATCGTGCGGTATCCGAAAAGCTACGGTGCTCACAAATATATGCAGAGAAGATCCAGCGCCTGCAACGAGGTTTTTCCCGGGATCTCTGCAACGAAATTCCTGCAAACCCTGACTCAACGTCGCAATCGCAACTCCAACAACAACAGCGGCAACATTTCGCAGCTCCGTTTCGTGAGCGGCGCACCTGATTTCGGCGGAAACGTGACGCAGGCGAACCGCATGAAATTCTTCCCTCACCAACTCAAACCCCAACCGAAAATTGCCTGCGGATTCGCCGCCGAAGGATGGTTCCGCGTGGCGGAGGTAGAGCATGCGTGGCTGGCCCGATGCCGGGGACTTGCAGTCGTCTCCGCCGTTTTCGGAGCGTACGACCGCATTCGGCAGCCGCGCGGCGTCCGCCGGGGAACCGCCCGGCGCGCCTGCTTCGTCGTCTTCGTCGACGAAGCTACGCTCCGCCAATTGCCCTTCGATGCCGACGGAAGCGGCGGGCATTGGCTTGGCCTGTGGCGATTGATTTTGGTGCGGGATTTGCCGTATGAAGCAGCGGTGATGAATGGAGTTGTGGTCAAGTATCTGGTCCACCGCCTTCTTCCCAACTGCAGGTGCAGGTTCTTGAATATCTGGTATGGTATTCTGTAAAACTTGGTAGCACGGTGACGAATGATGATCGGATTGATGCAATTTGCAGGTATAGTGTGTGGATGGATGCCAAGGTACAGCTTGTATATGATCCGGCGGTGCTTGTGCAGGGATTGCTGGAGACTGCTGATGTGGCCGTCTCGGCGCATGCGTATAATGTTGATGTGATGGAGGAGGCCATTTTTACGGTTCGCTGGGGTAAGTGGAGTCGCCGTGGCGTGGCTCGGCAGATGAACAGCTACTGCGCTCAAGGCCTCCGCCCTTGGTCGTCCTCCAAATTGCCTTATCCCACAGGTGCCTCAGCTCTTTCTCTTTTCTTTACTCAAAGTTCGCATTTACAGGCCTGAATTTGATGGATGAAACTGAAGTTGAATTGCCTCATTACGGTACGTCCGTTTGATGTGGAAACTGTGGGAAGGATTTGGTTTCCGCTATGTTTTTGCCTCGATTTGGTTTATTACGTCTTATTTCTAGTCGGTAGCGATCATTAACACTTGCAACTGGCTAGTATGGATTCGTATCGGAAGCGAAGGAAAAGCAAAATTCAGAATTTCAAAATCGCTTTTCGTTAGTTTTCTGCAAGAGGCCTACGTGATCATGATCAGTCTTAGGGTTGTTTCTTGTTTCTTGTATGTGAAACTGATGTAATGCATTGGAGAAGGCGATCCGTCATCGGTAATTGCTTTTACTTTCTTTTAATTTTTAAATTAATTTGGAAGTTGCCATGTTTACCGGCAACCGTAAGCGCAAAGCATGCAGGCTCTTGTGCAGTTTCATTTTATTGAATATTTGTATTCATCGCGATCTTTGAATCTGAACTTTCGGCTCTGAATTTGATGTATTCTGCCGGCATCGCGCATGCAAACGGCCGGAAACCATGCATGATGTCATACGAGTATCCTTGCCAGCTAATCGTCAAATTTTCATTAATTTCCGTGAATATCGTGCATCTTTGGCTTTCGGCTCTGAAATTTGAACCGCCTAGAGCAGAGCATGCGAGATTTTAGTTATTTGACCTATTTCGCACTTCAATGCCAGGATTTCATGTAAACTGCTACAAATCTGTAGATTCTCGAAACCGACGAGCTTGAAATGGCTTAAACATGTTAGAAATTTCTTCTGCAGCAGGCATAGTGCTGAAGTGAGGTTTAAAATTTGAAGACTCTGTTAGTAAACGTTGCAATAGCAATGTAGATTTCGATAAGAATCGAAAGTTTCCTAGATATCACCGAACAATTATTGTCCAGTTTCATTATCCAGGTAACGTAAGTTAAAAATTTCTGTTCCAGCTTCGTTATCCAGTAAGCAATGCCAAAAATCGGAAAACCTTGAAAATTCGGCTTTATTTGGACAAAATTTCCGACTTCGCTCGCAATTTCTTAACAATTCCGTGCCTTTTGGCATTTGTCCTTTCTAAAATTTTTCATATCGATTTCCAGTTCTGAAAGCATCCTACATTTGTAAAATTGAAAATTTTCACGATGATAACGAAATTTTCCAGAGCCTGATTATAAGGCGGCTATACTTCCGTTTGTTGCAGATGTGCCGGACACTGCGCTGATACTGCGGAGGCACGGACTGTCTGCGGATATGTTTTCGTGTCTGATGTTCAACGAGATTCAGGTGTTTGGCGCGCGTGATCAGTTAGCGTTTGCCTTTGTCAGGGACATGATGAATCCCAAACCAAAATTCAACATATTTGCTACTTCCATCTTCAACGCCATCACCAACGAATACAGGCACTTCCGCCCGCCCTTCAAACCACAGCGCGATGATGATGAGGATGATGCTCCAAATTCTGATGATGATTTTGTGTTTGGATTCAGCAACTCTCCATGCAGGCCCTACTTTGAAACCATGTGGAATTCCACGTCTGTGTACAAATATCAGTAAGTGTTCTTTGCTCTGATTAATCGATTTTGACCCAATTTTATGCACTCACCCTGAACCAGAAACCAGATCAGGATCTATGACAATGCTTACCCAGTAAATTTTCCAAATTTAATTCCGCCATATTTGAATAATCAATATCTTACTTTTACTGTGTCACACCAAATTCCCAGCCGGCTGTCAATAAATGGCCTTTTCCAAGCTGCCGGTTGTCAATAAACGCTTGCTTGGTTTGGTAGGAAGTTCGTTGATGCCTTCTCTAAGCTGCCGGCTGTCAATCAACTCTTTTTTAAAGATGAAATGGATGGCAAGTGGGGCGTGGCAAATCATTTAAGGACACCAACTTGATGGCATGGTAAGGGATTTCATGGTTGCTTTGGTATCTCTCCATTGTTGATGATGCCATATCATAAACGTTAATGACGATCTGCATAAAGAAATTGAACACTCGATAACTACGTAACCTGAGCCAGAAGAACGGAAACTTGCAAGGCCTCCGGCATTTTAAATTTTTTTAACCATTAACTATGCAATAAAAAAAGTTTAACCATTAACTACTTAATAACATGTTATCATGTGCTATTACATGCAAAAGGGATAATAGTGCTAGTAGTCCTCAACATAAGAAGGTTTTTGAAGCTTTTGTTGAGGACTACCGGCACTATTATCCCTTTTTATGTTTAGAGCACAAGTTGCATTCTTTTATTGAGGTTGTGGTACCAGTTCTTCCCACATTATTGGTTGTGGCATATGTTGGAAGGGTTAACTAAATAATTTAAATGTCTTTTAATCACAAATAATAAATGGCAACTCAAAAAAGGCATAGATTAAAAACTTGTATCAAATCGACAACCTTTTTTATAAATCTGATATGAAAAATCAAAACAATTCGATGTAACAATCAAATTAAAATCATCAATATAAGCAAAAGAGAACAGTTATATCCAATCATGAAAATAGTTATATCCACTCATGAAAGTAGGGGCATTTTCCAATTTTTTTTTAATTTACAATTAAGTAAAAACTCAAAAGATTAGAATTAGCAATATACAATATATTAAACTTAAAAGATTAATAAAACTATAGCACTATTCATTAGATTAAATATTCTATCCAATTTTGAATTCACCTTGTTATTCAGTGAATCAATCTTGTTATCATCGCAAATTTCACAAACTAAGAAACGGTTAGCCATTCTTAGCCACTCCACTCCATTAAGATGAACAGTTCCTAGATCTTAGGTTGAAATACAAAGTCAAAAAAGAATACGAGGAATCTTCTGACCCTTAGAAAGAAACAAAGGAAATTATATATAACTTGAGCTGCTTTGGCGTGGTGGATCCGTGGTGTTGTGGACCCGTGACTGTAGGGTGCAAATTAAATTGTTCGACCGCTGCAATCGATGAATAGTACAGGACATGCTTAGTTGGAGCCCATATAATATAGTATTAAAAATTCATTGCGTATCTTCATACTGACTACCGAACAAGCGCTAAAGATTGTTGCTCCTGTAAGTGATTCGGCATATATATATACGTACTATCTGTTTACTCTAAAAAATGTTAAAAGAGCATAATGACAATCACTTAACAGTTGGAAGCTTGCAGAAAACAGAAACAACCGACGACCGAAGCAGGAGATTTCGGTCGGAGGATTTGTTTATTGGTATGTTAAAATAAAAAGAAAATCAATTGTTTCTTAAATAAAATTGAAGATTTTATATCCGGAGACGATCGATGCGAACCGTAATGGGTACTTTATTTACAAATGCCATAAATGTGTATCAAAATGTTCAGCATTCCTTGGGAAAAATTGTGTTCAGTGCAGATACATATTCTTCAAATTAATTTTGTACTAAATTAAAACTATTCAGCTTCATATTTCGTTGATTCTTCAACGCCTATTTGTAAGTTCATTTTTCAATAAATATTAAGTATTAAAACTTGCCAAATGATTGCTAATAGCAGTAAGTTTAAAACCATTATTATTTTGCTAAATTTCAAATCTTATAAAAATCTAATAAATATTTTTTATTTTTTACTTCTTTTCAGATTTCAACCATAACTCACAGTAGAGGGTTTCAAACTTTTTATTTTTTTCTACCTTTTGCTTTGCATCAGTCAATACACTTTTAATTGTAACGTGTCATAAATAGGATTTTAAGTTTCATAAATCATTCCAGAATTTTTAAAATTAATTATTCCCAAATCAAGAATGGATGAAGTTAGTGTTTACATACACAGGATCCAAATGGAAAACTATAATTCAGTGCAAAAAAATTTTAAACAATTGTATGAGCGCTTAGAAAGCACTTTACTAGACGATTTCCTGGCTTGCTTTGTATCAGGAATTTTGCCCGATACCAGGTTTCGTGATCTAGAGATTTAGAACTGAACTGTGCTTAGTAGCTTGAGATCTACCGAAAAGTGAATATTGTAGTTCAACCAAACTCATTAATTATTTTCATGCTTCCTATGCAAACTACATAGTTCCGTTGAGCATTTTAATTAAACCTGAAGAAAATTAATTATCATTTTATAACTCCTGGATTGATCTAGAAAAAGCAAGTATTGGAAAGCAGAATAAGATGGACAGCTTCCGAAGCAAATAAGTCTTTTCATAATTTTTAAATTACGAATGAAAATAATGTCCATATATTTAGAAACAGAGAATTCTTGAGGACTAACAAAATTCCTGGCCATGATACATGTAAAATGCGCATACCATGGCTGTATCCGACAAAAGTCGCCCAGAAAGGCCTCTGAAAGAGTTTTAAAGGGAAACCTATATAACTTCATTGACACTGGCAATCTTAATGGGCTGCCTACTTCGAAAAGAAATAAATAACAATTTCTTGTTTAAACCAAAAACATAGAACGATTAGTACAAAATATATGCTAGCCCAAGGTGATGCAACTCAACATTGTCATGGACTGGCTTTATCATCTGCTCGGCACTTTATCTTTTCTGAGACTTGCTAGCTCTTCAATTAATTTTCGTTCCTCATCACTCAAACGCTTTGGAATTTCAACTTGGACTCTTACTAGCTGATCACCACGGATATTTGGTTTGCCAAGAAACGGAACACCCTTTTTGGCCATCACCAATGTTGTTCCAGGCTGAGTTCCTGCAGGAACTTTCAGATCTACTGTTCCATCTACAGTAGGTACTTTAATTGTTGTGCCTAGAATAGCATCAATGTAGGAAATCTTGCGTGTCACCAAAATGTTAGTTCCATCTCTGTTTAGCACAGAATCTGAGAGCACCTCAATGAAGACATAGAGATCCCCAGGCGGGCCACCTTTCCTACCTGCATTTCCCTCTGATCGAACACGAAGTCTACTTCCAGAGTCCACCCCAGGTGGAACCTTCAAGCTAATCTTCTTGGAACGTCTAACACGTCCATCTCCCTTGCATGTAGTGCAAGGAGTTGATGACTCTCCAGATCCTCCACAATTTGGACAAGTTGAAACTTGGCGAAATTCGCCCAGTGGTGTTCTTGCAGCACTAATCACCTGTCCTTGACCTCCGCATGTACTGCATGTAGTTGCTGTAGTTCCGGGTTTCGCACCAGATCCATTACAAGTTGAACAGTTCTCAAGACGAGTAATCTCTATTTCTTTGTCGGTCCCAAAAACTGCTTCCTTAAAATTCAAGACTAAGTTGTACCTCTCATCATCACCTTGCACTGGCCTGTTACGACTTGCTCTTGAACCGCCCATGCCACCTAGACCTCCCATGCCTTCAAACAATGACTCAAACAGGTCGAATGGATTGCTGAAATCCTGGGGCACAAGGAAAAAAAAAACATGCATGTTAGCGGTATCCACTCGATGTTCTTAGAATCACCAAGTTATATTTACCAAAATATTATTTGTAAGTTAATTTTGTCAGCATCTAACTGGTATCTTGACAATGCAGACAGCACAAAACTTACCCCCATGCCTGCCCCCGCAGCACCTTTGAGACCAGCTTCCCCATATTGATCATAAATTGATCGCTTCTCATCATCAGCCAATACCTACAAACAAAATACTCAGCTCAACATCACATTCCCTGTTTCCAATGATACAATTTACATGCAGTAATATGCTTACCTCGTACGCATTGCTTATTTCTTTGAATTTGTTCTCTGCTTGGGCCTCCCTGTAACATGATATTACATTATGAGATTTGATAGATTAATTTTCCGGAGTGGTCGATCAATTCAAACTGGATACAAAATTACATCGATGCATTAGGTTTCGCTACATGTATGCTTGCCAAACAAATATAAACAGCAATAACGATTCAAAAAGACTTGGAGTAGGACAAATTCACGAGGAAAATAAATTGATAAGCATGAAACGGAAACAATGATGAATTGTTCAATTTGTTATAAATAAATTTAGAATTAATCTAAGTTTTGTGGTGTAGATGTTACCTGGAATTTAAAATGTAGTTTATGCCATCAACTACACATTAGTTTCTTGATAACACTATTAAATCTTCAGTTTACCTATGTCCAGCCCAGATTCATGCAGGGTAAGTCTGGTTAGAAAACTTGGAATGTCTACGAAGGGCAAAGACTTGATTGTTCACCTACATTCCTAAAGCCACCTGAACACATACTCTTTAACATTGCCCATGCGACACAGGTTGCATTTTAACCCACAAACAAATGTCAACGAAATGCTAGGCTTCTGTACAAGAAAGTGAAAACTTTAGACAAGTTTTTAGCCTGATCACCTTTGTTTTACTTCGTTGAACTGTTGGATCCGACGGACAAAAAATATGATGATTTGTACTCTAGCAATAGGCAGTAGTACACTATTTCATTATCCATAACTAAAAAGCGCTCATGTGTCGAGAGACATGCTAGCAAAAGGTTATTGCATGTGTCAAAATCGTATTTCTTGTACTCAATGCATAACGTTGATTAAGTAGTACTACCTAGAACTCCTTGCAAATTATCTCATGTAGAAACAAGAAAAAGACATATTTAAAAGCCTTTCACAATTGTTAATATTATAATGGCAGCATTAAGCATATGCACAAAGAGTTCTTAACAGGCAACACACTAATACTCACTTGTTAACATCTGGATGATATTTTCTTGCAAGTTTCCTGTATGCTGAAAAGAAGATATTACTGAGAATGTTAAAAACCATGAAAGAGAAAAAAACTATGTAAAACTGATATTTTAAAAAACCCTATACAATCATTGGTATGTACATTCATATCATGACTTAAGGATCACTGCATTATGGTAAATTCATACTGGAAAACACAAAAAGTAACAGCTAACTGTTCAATAAATGCTGGCAACCTCTCTACAACATTTTTGTAAGCATCGCGTCTAAAGTTTCATTTAAAGCTCAATAATAATCGAGTTCCATGGCGAAAAAACCTTTTAACGTGTACCATAGTGATAGGCCAAGACTGCCACATTGATCATGTGCAGCATGATTTAACTGTCATAGTAAAATTTGGACTGTAACTCTCAGAAATAAAGGCACCATGCCACAAAGCTCATACCATAGACTAATGAAACATAAAAATGAATGAATCATATGCAGGACAAACATTGAACATTTAATTTGAAGTGTGCCACCGTAAGCAACAATCAACACAGATATTCAAACTCATATTTCCCATGTTTCCTAATTTACCATATACATGTAAGTACTTCGCATGTTAGCTGACCCTATATTGTTTGACAAGAGACAGCATTTCAAGAACAGGAACTGAAGCCTTACCCGTACACACGTTCAATATGCAGCAACTGATGCATTAAACGCAACCAGCATTCTAGACTAGAACAAACCCTATATTATATGTAATTAGCTTCTCAACGAGCCAACAAATTTAACTAGTTGCTCCACCTCTTTATCCGATACAAAAAAATATAACTTAGTAACATAAAAGCACTTTAACTATTCTAGCAACAGGCAACATTAACACCCAAAACATTTTAAGAGATAATGGACTCTAGATTTCTGTCCCACTGCTGCAAGTGGTATAGGACTGTAGAGACCACCATTTTGAGTGATGTCAAGGTACTTGTTTCTCAAGTCGTGAAACCTGGATTCAAGCCTGGGCACACCCACTTGAAAGAGGTTAGGCTTTTGTTCATCCACTAACCCTCTCAAAACCCTGCTTTGGTGAGATGAGCCTTGAGCCTCTAGGTGATGATCCTTTATAAGAGGACTGAAAATTTTGGCAAGGTGTTTGTTTCTTAGGTCATAAGACCTAGGTTGGAGCCTAGGCACAACCACTCTAGGCTTTCACTCATCCAACAACCCTCCTAGGACCCCACCTTGGCAGGATGAGCATTGAGCCTTCGAGTAATGATACTATATAGAAGGATTGAAAAATTTGGCAAAGTGCTTGTTTCTCAAGTCATAAAACCTAGGTTCGAGTTTGGACACAGCCACCTGAAAGAGGTTAGGCTTTCATTTATCCACCAACCTTCCCAAAACCCCACCTTGGCAGGATAAGCATTATGATTATGAGTGATGATCCTTTATAGGACTGAAAAATTGGACTCCACTAGAAGCCAGGCACCAAATTTAGCAAGCACAAAAAACACCTACCCAAGTCAGATGGCAAACAAGTCCCACTGACCATAGGCTTGATGCTAATAAGTATCCCACTTCTCTTTCCAGGTACTGTGTATGAACCTGCCTTTCGTGATTCAGATTCTCCTCCAGACATTTCTCATAAACAGTTTCTCATGGTCCAATATTTCCCAAAAGCCATGGCTTAATTGTTACTTTCCTCACGTTCTTGTGCATATATTTTATGATTCCTTACTTCTTGATCAAATAGTCACAGCATAATAATAATGCTATTGGAATTTTTACCTGTGCTTGTTAGAATGTCACTGTCATATTAACTACTTTATATGACTTTACTGTCTCTGTGAAGTGCACATTAGTGTTGCAATATGGAATCTCAGGTTTCCATAATTGGCTCATAAGCTTTAAAAAGCTAGCATCTGGAAAACCTGTAGATTTTGATGGTTTATATGCAGAATTATTAAAGTGGGAATGATATGCTATTCATAGAGAAATTTGACACAAATTAAATTCAGCAAAGGAGTAAGGATTAAATCAACATTGGAAAACTAGTAAAGCTATATTATTATATAAAAAGGGGGATAAAAATAATTTGAATAATTATAGAATGATCGTTGTGAATAATATTTTTGCTAAGTTATTGGGCACTTTGCTAGAAAAGAGGATCAGCCCTTGGGCTGAATGTAACCAAGTCAGGGTAAGATGTCAAGCAAGTTTTAAACAAAATCACTCCATTATTGATCACTTAGTTGCTCTTAGACATTGCATGGAGTTTACAAAAATGCCTAATAAAAAAGTTTTTATTTGTTTTGTTGATTTTGCAAAAGCATATGATTCAGTGATCCATACAAAACTATGGTTGTGCTTGCATAAAATTGGTCTGCCTTCAAATTTGATTGCAGCAACTGAAAGATTGTATGAGGAAGTGATTATTGAAATTACAAACAGCAATTCAAAGAAAACATTTCAATTCCAGAGCAAAACTGGAGTTAAGCAAGGTTATTTACTTTCTCCAACTCTCATTGGTATCCTTCTTGATGAAATGAAAGAATGGTTGTGCAATGAGCAAAAGGCATGCTATCAAAATTAGATCCCAAGCAGTGAATCTTCTTTTATATGCAGATGATGCCTTAATTTCCACTACTGCAGAAGGTATGAAAACTATATTACAAATTTTAAAAAATTATTTTCATTCATTTGGCCTTCAAGTGAATATCGATAAACCCAAATTGATAATTTGGGGTACAAAAAATAACTATTATAACTTCCATTTTGACAGTACCAATGTGCAAATAGTAAATTCTTTTAAATATTTGGATCTCATTTATATGAACAATTACATATAGGGAAAGTGCATCAAAGAAAAAAATAACAAGAGGTTTCAAAGCTCTGTATACTTTCAAAAATAAGTGCAAGGATTTAGGCCTGTATGCATGGAAGGTCAAAAAATAAATTTTTCATACTATCATTTATCCTACTGTATTATATGAATGTGTTGTATGAGGACCTACACTCAATGCTAAACTTTGGAAAGATATTGAAAGACTGCAAAAAACTTTTCTTCTCAATGAGTTAATGGTGAAGATGCAAACACCTTACTCAATGTTATTATGTGAATGTGATTTATTACCTTTATAAGCAGAAACCTTGTGATGAGAACTAGGCACCAACACCCCCAAATTGAAGCCAAATCCTACAAAATTCTCACAAGAATACGCAATGGAAAACAAGAAAAGAAACACAACTCTTTGTTCTTGCTTGAAAACATGAAGATTCATAAAAATACTAGAAGCAAACATCCCAAGGACAGACAACACTCAAGATCCTCACAATCACACTCATCTTACACAAGACATAAGCCAAAAAAAAAAAACAATGGCTCTCACCACTCTCTCACATACAATTGCCCATGATGGCCACAACAAGAGTAAAGTGCTCAAGAAGAGCTCTCTCTCTCTCTCTCTCTCTCTCCCCCAAGACACTTTATTAAGGCTCTCGAGCCTCCTCCCTTGAGATTAACCTTTTTCCTTATGGCTAGCCTGATTAGCCTTAGGCCTCTAATGCCTTTTCATAGCTTCTTGGTGTGACCTTTCATCTTCCCTCCAATTTGCCATTCAATTTGATGTTCGTTAAAATCCATACAAGATGTCTTTCCCAAGTGTAGAGACATCAGAGGAGACATCTTGAAATTGGGGGAGATATTTTGTTTGCTAGGGAGACGTCTCTCCTACCAAGGCCAAAAATAAAGACACTTGTTTTGAGGTCTGGAACATTTGGATGCCTCCAAACAAGTCCCCATAGATCCCTTAACCCCCTAAACTCATCAAAATGAGCCCAAAACAATGCCAAACATGCCAAAACACCAAAGAAAGACCCCATCATTGGACAGATGGTACATTGACCTATCTGATGTCACCATCACCTTGTGCCAATTCATTACATACATTCATAGCTTGCATGTCTCAAGGCAAGACAAATTCTCTAAAGCAGTCCTTGAAAATTCGCAAGACCGTGGTTAGTATTTTCAGGGGATGCAATGGTTGAGAAAATGAACATCTCTTGGGAGGACATGCAGCAAAATCCTAAGCATATTCACTAAGTAGTCCAGCAAAAGGTTTTAACACAAATGTGGACTAATGTGGAACGAAAAAGGTAATTTTATTTACAACACATTAGATCTAATAAACTAGATGTAAAAACTCACTGTCTCTAAGCTGCTATTCTCATTAAATATCATAATGCTATCAGCAAGCTTCACTTAAGTTCTCATCATCTTAAAATTGAAAGTGGAAGATGGATTCAACTCCCTTGAGAAAAGTGTATTTATAGGTTGTGCATATCAAGAACCCTTGAACATGAGTTACATGTGCTTCTTTCTTGTGCTATGACTACCCATTTGAAATAGCATTATAATGTTACAATAAAGAGCATGTATGATTTGTTTTTGATGCCTCTATTCATGTTTGGTCAATTTGTAAAGTCTATCTTCATTTTTCATGAAAATGTAATATTTGACCAATCGAACCTATGGGTCTTCAAATGTAATAAAGCTTCATTTCATTCTTCAAGTTTTGGCATTTAATATTTAAATAGGAATGAGCAATAGTTGAAACATTCAAAAACATATATTTTTATGGTCTACTTATTTGAAGAAGTCTCTCCATTATTTTCATTGGGATCAAATTTATAGACCATGGACATGTGAAGGAGGAAATCTACAAGATCTTGAGGATGTTAACACAGTTCTTTTAGGTAAGAATGCATGGCAAACTTGTTCAAGCACCAAGCTGTGAATCCATGTAATAAGGATGAAACATCTTCATGGAAGCTATAATTTTTTAAAGGCCCCCATTATTACAAATCCCTCCCTTGCATGGAAAGGGTTTCAAGATTTTAAGCCTTGGTTTGTGTAGCATACATCTTTAGTAAATAATGTTTGGAAATGGACTCAAACTTCCACCTATCAATTAAAACAAGCTTATCAAACTTTAAGATTGGTGGAACAAGCTCAGTTCCATGGTTATTTTAAGGATAAGGCTTACATGCCACAACTGAGATTATTTATAGTCAAAACCATAGTCATGAAGATCGGATCACATATTGTTTTTTCATTCCCAA
This sequence comes from Gnetum montanum, assembly GCA_015680685.1. NCBI lineage: Eukaryota > Viridiplantae > Streptophyta > Gnetopsida > Gnetales > Gnetaceae > Gnetum > Gnetum montanum. The sequence goes on from MNCI01006420.1 coordinate 600,482, forward strand.
GATTCTGAATCACATGGAATCACAATATTAAAAAATATTTTAAAATATTGAACTTTTAATCATTTTCAAAAGTATATGCAATTAAGAAGGCAAAAAACTAAAAATCCATAAAAAACCAGTTTATTCAACTTCAAAATAGAAATTTATAAACATAATAATATAACAACATTGCATTAAGCATTACCATCAACATAAAAATTCGTTGATTATACTCCCACATACATTAGAAAAAGTTTCAAATCTAGGATATAACATATAATATATCAAATCATAATTGCTAGTGTTTTAATATTTAAAACATTAACAAATATTTAAATTACACTTTTTTTCCTCCCCTATTGCAGCTTAGCTCTTTGTCTTTGCCTAGCTTCCTCCCCTGCTATAATCTTATCTCTAACATCACTAGTATCACTATCAATGTCACAAGTACTACCATGCTCCCTAACACTTGCACTGTAATGACTAGGCTGTACAAGCATATGAGCATCATATTCAGCTTGTTGAGCAGTCACAGGATTAGAAATCCAATGCATAATTCCAGCCATCATAATATCATCATCTAGCATGTCTACTAATGCATCAAGATCTAAATTCTCATGTTCTCTTGGTGTAAGAACACTCCATATAAGCTTGGAATCATAGTAGACAAAAACCAGCCTGTTCAATCTCTTTATTGTCAGCCTTCATTGTGTTGTTTGTTTTTAGTGTAAATGTATTCAAATGCACTCCAATTGCACTCACAACCAGAACCACTACAAGGTTGGCTGAAAATATTTAATGCTGGTCTTCTAAGTTCGGGGGTATTATGACACTATTCATCCCACCATGAAACTGCAATGTTCATTCAGTCAACTTTTATAAATGTGTTGAGTCTCAATTTTGTTATTCCAATGGTGTTTTGATGTTTAAAGAAATGTTTGACATTAAAATGCTAACTTTCATATTGTATTTTTAACTATCAGTTTGCAATTCTAGCTTTTTTAAATAGCCCTGATTTACAACTGTAGGATTTCTGTGTTAGAAAATCTCGCTTTTCTTGATGTTGTTTCAGTGAAATTCGTTAGGTCGAGTTGTAATCTTGCTCATAAATTAATATGCCTTAAAAATGTAAGAACCACATCAAAATGCTCATACACTTCTGTTTTAACAGGCATCTTTAATTTTTTAAAAAAGTAAACAATTTGACCAGTTACATTTGTTCTATTAATAATATATTGATTGACCAATTCTTCAACTGTTTTTTATGCTAATGTTTATTGCTATTGACTGCACAAATAAGACATGAACCATGTTGCCAACGAAATAACCATTTAACAAAACAAACTGAAATAAAATACTGTTTTAATGAATATCTTACCACTCTTTATTTCATTTTTACTGGCATTCTTTGACACGCCTAGAATGGAATAGTAATCCTGCATAAAAATATTATTCAATTGAATGCAAATCAGAATAAAATAATTATTCAACTCCTTTGTCAAGGTAACCTTAACGCTATACATGTGATGTGGACTTACAGCTGCTGCATGGACAATCAGCCTGCTGCCTCTTTGTTTTGGGCGAACACTGTGATTTCTTGACTTGTACAGTATACCTCTATATCTTTGAGAAAAGAAACTTGTGTTGGAAGGACAACCAACCTGTTCATTTCTAAAACTACTGCAACCAATAGTAATGAATAAAATTTCAGTTTAAGCCAGATTTAGTGCTTTAACTGCAAAAATTAATCAACAATGAATTCAAGATGAAATTACCTGCAAGAAAAAGATGGTGGTTTATTTACTTGTATACACCTTGGAACTTGCAGTGAACAAATTCTTGATGGGTAGCCTTTCTGTATCCACTGGATTGAACATGTCCCTCCCCATGGCATCAATGCCATGTTACACAACCTTCAAGGAGACTTTTCCTGTATGTCTGCTGTGTTCTCCCTGCAACAAATCTCCCAGTGTAAAATTTTCTTATCATCCAAGCAACTAAACATGTGCTTGAACTAGAAATATTCCTAACTGAGAAAGTTGCCTTGCTTGAACTAAAAATATTCTTCACTGGGAAAGCTGCCTTGTTAACACAAACAAATAGTATCGCATTCGGCTCTCTCTGATCAAAATGACAAAGATTTGAAATTCCTCCACTAAAAGAGAAAAATATGTGCAACCTCTGTCTTCAGCACACAATGTCCCAGTAGCATACGAGCTACGGGATAAACTCCATGCCTCCTAAAAACTAATGTAACAACGCAAGTATTAATGGGGAAGTTTTGAATTGCAATTCTTTAGGCTTTCCCCTTGAAATCTTATGACAGGATTCAAGTTCGTATGCAGAAATATTATGATGGAATATTAATTGAAGCCGTCAGTATATTCATAGGAAGCGGAGAACCCGTAGTCGTAGCCATATTTCTTAAAAGCATCCATACAACTATTTAGATGAATGACAACACCATCTTGGTATTATCCAATCCACAAATGCTAGGATGCAGTTGCTTCAGCAACTAGTAGCTTCAACACAACAGTTCCTTTCAACCAAACATCACAATATATGGGATAACATAAATCACATTTTTTCTAGAAAAAGGAACTAGGGCTACTAATGCAAAGAAGAGAACATACGAATATTGGTAATATTACAAACTTTTAACGTGCTTTCCCCGTAAACCTTTCACAAATCTTTCTCCATTTACCGTTCCATATATGCTTGAGCTCAGGTGATTGTTTCATTTCAAACCATTATCTCCATAAATTATAGAGGGATTTAAAAAAATAATTCAAACAAACAGAATGCTATCGAACATTATGCAGGATCTGAGAGTCGGAAACATCGAATATGTTCTGTAGAGATTTCAAATAAACGCGTTTAGATATGTAAAACAAAGAAAGGAATTAGGCTCGGCATAACAGAGAAGATATCAACTACCTGCGAGTGAGTGTTGAAAATAAAAGAGAAGTCACAAGCAGCGCTCAACTGGGCGTTTGCGCCCTTCCCTGCTCTGATTCTCTCTCATTCACACGTTCGACAACCCTCATCGCTAAAATTGAGTATATATATACAGGTCAATGCCAATGCCGCATTATAAAATAAGATATATTTTCTAGTTTTCATTTCGTTTTCCGCTGTTTTTCGTAGCAAATGTCTGCTTTGCATCAACACCGTGTACCTTCTTCATGTTTGCTTGCCTTAAATTGAAATGGAAGGTTTAACTCAAGGCTTGTAGCATAAATCTTATTTACGTATGATTCATTACATGAACACATGCTTTAATTGTAATAATTTTTAATCGTAACTTTAGTAATTTATTAGTCAATGAAGTGAGATATAATAGTGTTTTAGAAAAGCTACATAACAATGAGGTGTTAGTCTAGTAGGAAGACTATTGATTTGGAAATTACAAGTTAGGAGTTTGATTTCAATAGCTTGGCCAATGGTTCAAGTGGTTACCTTAATGCCTTGTTGGGGAATAGATTATATTCATAGTTGGTAAGGTATAGGAAGTAACTAAAGCATAAGAAAGAAACATTTTTTTAATAAGGTAACTAATGGATTGTAGCATAACACCTGTCTACATATGATTTATCACATGACCCTTCTGCTTTAATCACAATTTTTTAATTATACCCCATAGGAGGCTTTTCAAGATTGGTTGTAAGGATAAAAATCTAAAAAGGCATCCTTGAAACCATTGGGCCTTTCATTTTTGTTGATTTGGAGTGTCTTCTCTTTATAGTGTTTCTCTGCTTTTGTACTCTAAATTTTTATTTTTAATGTATATCTTTTGGGGCTTAATACCCCTTCCCCCTAACCTAATCGATATTGGTCAATGAAGTGAGATATAATAAAATCTTAGAGAAGCAACATAATAATGAGGCATTAGCCTAGTAGTAAGACTATTGATTTGGAAATTATAAGTAATGAGTTTGATTTCAATAGGTTAGCCAATAGTTTAAGTGGTTACCTTAATGTCTTGTTGGAAAATAGGTTATATTCCTTTTTAATTCTTCTAAAAGCAATATGTTGGCTATATATCTTAGGGTGTTACTTACTAGTCATTTTTTCAAGTTTGGACATTCCTATAAAGTTATAATTTCTATAGAAAATTTAGTTTTAGAAAAATCATGTTAAGTCTCTCAAAATTAAATTTTGAGTCCCATTTTATTGTAATTTCTATACAAGAAAAATCATTTTAAGTTCAATTTAAACAAGGATCTAATTTTTTCTTTTGTTTTTTTCTTTCTTTTTTTTTGAAGTGGATCTCATATTTCTATTTTGGATCTAATATTTTTATTTGGAATTACATGCAATACCACCAAATTCAATAGGTGACTCTTCAAGCAAATCCATCGCTTCTTTGCCATTCTGCAAGTTAATTGATGATTTATAGGAATCTATTACTCAGGAAATTTCTAGAATGTATGTTTTCATGCAAATTTTGGGTTATTTACCTCATTCCCCAAGTTTTTTTTTTACGTTATTTAAATCTAGTTTGTTAGATCTAGGATTGGATGTTGGCCATGCATGTTCTCTGTCAAACTCATTTTTGTTGGTAGAATTTGTTGATTCAACAATGGTTTCTAATGCCCTTAATATTGGTGTTTTCAATTATCATCATGCTTTATTAATTATTCAAAATTGAACTTCCTCTTTTAATCTAACATCTCCTAAAATTTCAAGGGTTGCTTATTTTGCTAAATTGTTGAATCTTCCATTGATTTTTGAAAAAGTTAAAAGAGATATTGTCTCTTAAATTGGACCAATCCAGCATTTTGAAACCCTAGCTATAGCTAGTGGTTTTCGTAAAATTCAAGATATGATTGAGATATATCTTAATTTTCTTAAGTAAGAATTCTTCTATGTGCTGGTAAAATTGATTATGTGTAGAAATTCATTTTTTACAACCTTCCAAAGTCATGTCACTATTGTCATCAAGTGGGTCATATGTTTTATTCATGTCATTTTATGCTATGAAAAATGGCTATGCAAGTGCATCAAAACCAAGCTATTACAAACACTACTAAGATTTCTTTTACAAATATTATAGATCCTACCAAATTTTTTCCTATAGATGTTGCAGATTGATGAGTCATGGTCTATCAGGCCTAGTTATTGGAGCCCTGTTATCTGATGAGTTCCAATATTGGAGCCCTATTATTTGATGAGTCCCGATATCGGAGCCCTGTTATCAAACCCCCGATATCGGGGCTACGTTAATTAGGTTGCATATACGTGGCCCCGTCGACGCATCCACCGATGCATCAACGCAGCCCCGTTTACGCAAAGTCTATTTTTAGCTATAAATAAGCGCGCACCCGCCACACTTAGGCATCTTTCGAGTAGTTGTAGCGAAGCCCTTGCAGTTTGTTTCTGTAGGAGTTAGACTATTTTCCCAAGTGCATGCGCGCAGTGTGATGCTTGTAATTGTACGACACCTTTATTCGAGTGTGACGTACTTGGACGTGCACATGACCAGAAATAAAGATCGAGATTACTTCATCATTGCAGCATTCACTTTGTTTTAATTGTTTAATTGTTATTGTTGTTTATTATTTTCTTAGTTAATATTTCTTTACCATCATTTACTATTCCTATTGTTAAATGCGGAATGAGTACGACTTAATCACGAGCATTTAAGTGTGACTACTTGGTAACCTAGTAGCGTACCTAGGATCTACGCTTGGTAATCCTAGTAGCAATCGTGCACGAGGTCCAAGATGTGTATAGATGATTAAGGAACGGATGTTCATCGCACATAGGCTAGCTTAGACTTCATTTCCTATTACTTATTAGTTTAATCAAGATTATTTTTCGTTGTCTCTAGGAGTAGCACTAGTTTAGGATCACATCATACACCTCACGTTGGACTAAACCATACGTGACAAAGCAAATATTAGTCTAGGTGGGAAGGCAGCGAACTGCGATCAACATGTAACTATCTAGATACCACAACTAGCCTATCCATGGAGTTCGACCGGATCGTGCGTGAACGCTTGTATTCGTATGGTTGAGTGTAGGGGTACCTCGCCACTCATCATTGGCGCCGTTGCCGGGTCTTGTAAGAGAGACATTGTTGTGAACCATGTGTGACTTAATTTAATTTAATTTAATTTTTTTCTAAAGGATATATCGTTCATACTTGTTACAACGATCTTGTATGATATAACTAATCTAAATAACTAGCACGATCAGGTTTCTGCCACTGTGGTTGAACCTGATATTTTTGTACGAAATATGGATGTAACATTCCTTCCCAATGCTCATGTAAATGTGACAAAACTGGACATTGGCCTTTGGGGTGATCGTACAAATAGACGTTTCATTGATATGTGAAATTGGTAGTTGAGTTCTTATTCTTATTATCTTCTACCCTTTGTTTCGATTGTTGCATGGTGTTCTATCCTGTTTCTCGATTTGGCATAGTTCTTCCTCTAATAATGTTGGCATATTCTCCACATCTTTCATGTACCCAGTTCGTCATCTTATTAATCTTTCCCTCAACTTCATCTAGTGATTGTAGGATTGGAAAAGATGATTCCACCTCCTTGAAGTGAGTGGATTTCTCCTCTTCATGATCATGGGCCCTTGTTAAGTTGAGATTTTGGTCCTGTTGAGAACTTTCAACATTCTCCCATTTGGCTATTTCTCCTTCTTCTCTTGCTACCTACTTAATAAGCTCTTGGAATTGATGGGTTCGTAGCTCATATAGTTGACCTCGGGTGTACATCCCTAAGATCTCCCTTGTTTCATTACGGAGCCCATCAATGATATGGTACATTAGCCTTTCCTCAGAGAACCCATGGGCTGGGCAGTTGTTTAACAGTGCATAATATCTTTCTAAGGCCATGTCCAAGGGTTCATGTTGTGCTTGTTTCCATTCTTGGATTTGTCTCCTCAAGGATGACACTCTCATGTAGGCTTGATATCTTTCATTGAAGAGTTCTACCATTGTCGGCCAATGTCAAATTGATTTTGGTTTTAATAACCTATACCATACTTTTGCTTGGCCAACAAGTGTCAAAGGGAAGAGCTTAAGTTTTTGCCATCCATTATCAATGTCATTCCATGCACATGCATCATGGAAGGCTTGTAGATGATGTTGGGGATCTAAATCATAGCCTCCTGAAAACTTAGGAAAGTTGTTTAAGCCAAGCCTGGGTAGATGACTTTCCTTATGATGCCTGCGGGGTATTTGAATAGCCTATTGTATTTCCGTTAAGCTTGTAGTGGCCAGTAGGGGTTCATTATCACTAGGTATGTTATGCAGTTGTGAGTTGGGATGATGTTGTTTGCATTGATGCTCATAGAAGACCCCTACATCAAATTGGGTACTCCAAACTTCATCTTCGTTATCATATAATTTGTTGGTTCTCCAATGAGTTGGCCTACTAGTTGTTGCGTTGTCATGGTCTTGTGAGAGAGACATTGTTGTGAACCATGTGTGACTTAATTGAATTTAATTTAAATTTTTTTCTAAAGGATATATCATTAATACTTGTTACAACAATCTTGTATGATATAACTAATCTAAATAACTAGCACCATCCCCGACAACAGTGCCAATGATGAGTGGCGAGGTATCCCTACACTCAACCATACGAATACAAGCGTTCACACACGATCCAGTCAAACTCCGTGGATAGGCTAGTTGTGGTATCTAGATAGTTACATGTTGATCGTAGTTCACTATCTTCCCACTTGGACTAATATTTGCTTTGTCACGTATGGTTTAGTCCAGAGTGAGGCGTATGATGTGATCCTAAACTAGTGCTACTCCTAGAGACAATGGAAAATAATCTTGATTATACTAATAAGCAATAGGAAATGAAGTCTAAGCTAGCCTACGTGCGATGAGCATCCGTTCCTTAATCATCCATGCACATCTTGGACCTCATGCACGATTGCTACTAGGATTACCAAGCATAGATCCTAGGTACGCTACTAGGTTACCAAGTAGTCACACTTAAATGCTCGTGATTAAGTCGTACTCATTCCGCATTTAACAACAAGAATAGTAAATGATGGTAAAGAAATATTAACTAAGAAAACAATAAATAACAATAACAATTAAAACAAAGTGAATGCTGCAATGATGAAGTAATCTCAATCTTTATTTTCGGTCATGTGCGCGTCCAAGTACATCACACTCGAATAAAGGTGTCGTACAATTACAAGCATCACATTGCGGGTATGCACTTGGGAAAATAGTCTAACTCCTACAGAAAAAAACTGCAAGGGCTTCACTACAACTACTTGAAAGATGCCTAAGTGCAGTGGGTGCGCGCTTATTTATAGCTAAAAATAGACTTTGCGTAAACGGGGCCGCATCGACGCATGGGTGGATGCGTTGACGGGACCCCGTATACGCAACCTAGTTAATGTAGCCCTAATATCAGGGGTTCGATAACAGGGCTCCGATATTGGGACTCATCAAATAATAGGGCTCCGATAATAGGGCTCCAATATCGGAACTCATCAGATAACAGGGCTCCAATAATTGGGCCTAATAGACCATGACTCATCACAAATCCTACAACAATTTCTTTTGCTAATGTTTCAGCAATTAGCCCACCCTTTTCTTTTACTATTATTGAACAAAATATACCTTTGAGGAAGATTTCAATTGAATCAATTTAAAATAATTCTTTGATGACTAAGAGAAAATAAATATTTGTTCCTAAGATCTCATAGAAACTTCTTGTTGATTTAGATGATTTGTAAAAGGTTTTTCATAATAAAAAACACTAAAGAAGTCTATCTATTAGCGATTACATGTCAAATCTTCAAAATAGATAACATGTTCAAGATATTTTAACTGCTATTAATTTGTTTACATTTATTGGTCAATATACAAAGATAATTTCTTTTGATAATGTTGACTCTATTGATAGGATCGGGGGCCTCCTTCCCCTCCACCCAATGTTAATCTTTTCATACAATATCTAATTTCTCACCTTATAGGGGAAGTTTTTCAAGATTGGTTGTAAGGATGAAATCCTCAAAAGGCATCCCCAAAACCATTAGGTCTTTCTCTTTTGTTGATTTAGAGTTTTTTCTCTTCACAATACTTCTCTACTTTTGTACTCTGAATTTTTATTTTTACTATGTATATTATTATGAGGTTTAACATTCATTTCAAGTCAAATTTTAACAATAAGGCATTAACCTAGTGATAAAACTTTTGATTTGAAAGCTCCAAGTCATGGGTTCAATTTTGGTGAGAAATGTTAACTTATAAAGTTCTAATTGGACTATATATCTTGGGGTATATCTATATTACAATTGTTTTGGAGTTCTAACACTTCATTTTAAGTCTCAATTTTTTATCTCTCTTTAGTTTTAAAATTTTAATTTGAAAAAAAATATTTTCTTAAAAAAATTTCATTTGTTTGGAAAAATTAAAATTTGAATTTAAGAATAATTAATATTTTTTTATTTGTCTTTTTTTAATTTTAAATTCAGAAAATTATTTTAAAAAAATTTGCATCAATTTTAAAAATCAATTTTAATTTGAGTATAATCATTGTCTTCAAATCAAATTTGAAGTCTCTATCTTTTAAAAAAAAAAAATTAAATTTGTGAGAAAGATAATATTCAAGTAGCTAATGGACTATTACAAGGAGATTCCATTTATCTTTCTTGATTTATTATGGTGATGAAATGATTGGATGCTTATCTTCATAACCTCAGAAAAAAATAAAAGGAAATTTATAGTATTAAGCCTAATATTAGGATTTCACTTATTCACAATTTGTGGATGATAATATTTTATTTGTAGAATTAAATAAGGTCTTAATGATTTTTGGACTACTTTTGGTCTTATCATTAACTTATGCAAAAGTAACCTTTATAAGTTTAGAGTGCCTACTCATGACTTTGATGCTTTTGTACCTCTTTGGGTTACACTCAAAATACTCTACAAACAAAGTATTTAGGCATTCCTCTCTTTAATTGAAAAATGTAGAAAAAGCTTTAGATGGAGATGATCGACAAGCTAATAAGAAGTTGAAAGTTTGGCAAAGGAAATTGTTATCTCAAGTAGGTAGACTCCATTTGGTAAGATTAGTTATTCAATTCATGCTTTTGTATCCTTTTTAGTTATATGAAACTAAAACTAAATCTAGAATTTTATTACATATGCAAATCCTCTAGGCCTATTAGATAGTAGAAATATACATGATATGGGTTTTGAAAATATCATTAAGAAAATTATGAAGTATTCTTAGTAACATTTAAACTAAATAACCAAATTTGCAATTGTAATATTTCATCCTTGTCTAATATATTCCAATGAGGATAGTGTAGAAAAATGTGGTATTCATCTTCAAGGCTATTTGTATTACACATTTGGCATATTCGTTCTTCATGAGTAATTTTGTGCCATCTACTTGTTTTAACATATTCATGCTCTACTAATTATGCATTGTAATTGATGAGCTGCAAGTACCCCTATGCTCAACGATATGAATCACTAAGCATTCATGCATGATCCAATCAAATTTTGTGAATTCTATGTCTTCTTATACACTAGTCTCTAAGAAGTGAACTTGTCCTAATAGCCATTTGTTATCTTCCCAATTACACTTGTGATATGCAACGGTATGATTAACTGTAATCGAGGCATATGATTTTTATTATTTTTATGTTTTATGCTTTGGTTGCTTAAAACAAAGGATGGAAGGAATGAAGTAATTCAATTACTAACTTAATCTAACTAACTACACCTAACTAATCCTAACATAAGCATCCATTCCCACTTTTCATACACATCTTGAACATGTTTAGCACCGCTAGGTTACCAAACATTAAGCATTACTAGGATTACCAAGCACCAAGCTTATGCTCGAAGTGGTCATACTTATATGCTTAATTAATTGCTACTTAATCTAGCTTAATTTAGCCTAATTAATTATTTAATTACTTAAATCATTAAAGGAAATTACACAAAAAATTAAATGCATAAATAATTAATTAATCTATTTCCAAGTGCTGCAAGGTTTATCAAAAGGCTTGTCTTTATTGTCGTTCATACTAATATGCTCAGGTACATCAGTGCTCCAATAAATATCTATACACTTTTTGACTCTTAGGGGGTGGGCAGGGGGCCACTCAAAAAAATATTCTAACTTTCAAATGACAAAATTGTAAGAGCTTTGCTACAACTATGACAAGACATGCCATAAACATGATAGGTGAGCGCTTATTTATAAACTTTATTGTGGAGCTATGTTGATGGGGCCTCATAAACACAACAAACACTACGTCAACATGGCCCCATTGATGGGCCAACACCATGTCGACACGACACTTTGATGCTTAATCATACCCTCACAACTAAATGAAAACTCATCCTCAAGTTTCTTTACAAAATTAGGAAGGTATGGAATTATTGACTGGCACTTGACATAACAAACTGACACAACAAAACTGAGTACCTAAGTGTATAGATTGACATCATTAGAAAATTTGTGGTGTTCATGACACAAAATTGAACACCATGACATGACTACTCAAACTGGACAACACATCTTCTAATAACATGAAGATGGTTGAGAAGATCAAACAGTCCAGGTTGTGGAGGTTCTTGAGGTTTTGAAGGACCTTCACTAGCTTCAGGCACACATTGTTGCTAAGGAGGCTATGATTATCCTACTACAGCCACTACCTCTAGTGGAAGGCAAAAGGCATCCAGTAATGCCTTCATCTTCTCATCCTTGCTCTAGGGATCATTCACAATCCACATAGCATCACCAAATGTGGGTTGGAATGGGAATATCCCATGAACAAGGCATTAATGGAAACATCTCCTTAACATTGATGAACTAGGTAGTAAATTATTTGTGTTCAACATTGAATGCCCTCATCACATTTTGCAACTCCTGGTAGTCATTCATTCTTTTGGCTAGGCTCTCAACAATGGATCTCTGATTAGTATATTTGCCCTTGAAAACCTCAAGTTTAGCATTTGCCATTGTAAGCTTTTTCTTGGTGTCCTTATGGTGCTTGAACTTGGCCACGTATAATAAGTACGAGCTAGCCATTTGCTTTTCTAGTTCTGACAGTGGTCGTCTAGTAGTCAACATAGTGAGGTTTATGTATTAGACATTGGCAGGCTTCATATATTCAATCATCTCCTCTATCTACAACTCCCTTAGGCAAATTTTTGCTTTATTGCATTGATCAATCCCATCATGATGGACTACCATAATTCGCATCCTTGTTGGAGTTGTTGGAGAGTCTCATTCACCTTTACCTTCATCACTTAAATGTGTTTCTCATTTATTTCCTTTTGTAGGTTGACCTGGTTCCTATAATGATTTTTAACTCTCTCTAATTTGAGAGCCTATGATTTCTAGGTAGTTACTTCTATTGTAGTCTTTTGGTGAAGGGCATGGACCTTCTCCATGGAGAGGTTTTTGTTCTTTGCTGCTAATCTCCTTAACTCTATATTTTCTTTGGCTAGTTGCTCCTATTGATGGATAAAATTATTCAATTATTATTTATGCACATCAATGTTTTAGAGGTGATGATTTTCTGTAGTCAACTACACATTCTCCTGGTAGGTTAGATCCAAGGCCTTTTGAATTTTATGTTGGATGACCTTTGCCAAGGAACAGTAGAATAGTGCTATCTTCATCACACCCTCAACCCCTTTCAACTTGGTGTGAAGCTATTCAAGAGCTTCATCTCTTATCAATGTTGGGTTGAGAAATGCAAGATCAGCAATTTGGGCTCTCAATTTAGCAACTTCTACAGCTAGGTGTTCATTCAACTCCTTGGTTGTTTTGAGTTGCCCTTCCAAAATAATATTCTTGCCCCTTGCCTCTAGTAGTTCCAAATAGGTTGCATTTATACTATTGGGAATGTCAAAGACATTTAGAAGTGGTTACATGATTTCTACCAAGCAATCTAGCAGTTGTTCATGTGTGCTGTGCTTATCACTTATGGTTCCTATAGATGTCCATACATCTTTAAGTGTAGTGACGTCTAGTACAGACATCACAGGTACATTGAGTGTCTTGGAAATTCTATCAATAATCACCTTTGCTACTATTTCTTGCCCTTGGTGCTACATAACTAGTATTGTTTCCCCCTCACCCTCCTCCAAGCACATCAAAAAGGTCATAGCATTCCCAAAAATCTTTGGGAGTTTTTGTTGTTCTTAGAGAGATACTGTTACCTCTTTGGCACTAGGATTTGACCTCACAAACAACTACATTTGTTGGATAGAAAAAATGGATCCACCTCCCCTCATTAAGTTGACTATTCGAGCCACCTCATTCAGGTGACATTAATGGGTCTCCACCACTCACACCTGCTTCTTGCTCTTACTTGCTCAAGAGCCATTCTTAGAACTTGTGCAACCATTGGAATATTATAGTAATGTCTATCACTATTTTCTAAGTGGTAGGTGGAGATGGTGGCTACTTCTCCTCTTCCTGGATTATTGTTGCAAGAGTTTTATCCTTTATCATCTTTGTCCAATTAGTGGTTAGGGCGCATTTGACAACATCATTAGTACAACGGGCTATTCCTCCCCTTTGATATAGTTTTCTCATGAGGCATGGAAAGGGGAGTGCCTTCCTTCCACATTTATTCTCCTTTACTCACTTCTCTATCTCCAGATAGATAAGCTATGGAAGGTTGACTAGGAATCTTTCACTTAGAGTAGCATAGGCATTGGCAAAAAAGGTAGTGATCTTGCTGGGCCTCACCATGGGATCTAGGTGAAAGGCTACAATCTTATAATGAATTCTTTCTGCTGGTGTGAGTATGCCATACTCCTTGTGGTTGACATCATAGCATCACTAAATCCATTCATTTTAATGTTGGGATGCACCTACATTAGAATCTCAAAAAGATTTGTCCTGGTTTCAAGTAACCCAAGTGCCTCTGCAATGGCTTGCACTGATTAGAACATTGAAATGTCCTTGATATTGCTCCAAAATAGAAACAACTTCCCCATATACCACTTCTTGTTGGATGTGATAATTGGCCACATGGGAGAGATCTTCATTTGGTCTTGTACCTCTTTAGATGCTTGCTCTAAGAAAGAGCCAAAGTTTAACTCTTTGAGCACTATTTTTTGGACCTCCCTTGATCTGGTTTAGTTTAGGTAGGCTTCCATTAAGGTCACCTCAAGGTTCGCTTGTTGAGCTAGTGCCTCATCCTAGTGGAAATGTTCTATTGCTGGCACTTATTCTATAATTTGACAAATAGACTACATTTTGGCCTCCTTCCTAAGAGGTCTCATAGTATGGGTTGCGATCGATTCTTCCTAGCCTTGTTCTTGGCCATTTTTTCCTTGGTTAAGATCGTCCTCCTTTCTATGTGTGTTTGCTTTTTGATGCCATCTACGGTCATAACACACTCCTGGATTAGTAGATATAATGTGTAGCTTAGAATATTTAGATATCTTATCTCATTAATTAGTTAAACTTGGCTACAATTGGACCATGATAGATTGATTATTTTATTAATTAAATTTTTATTGTAAGTGTCATCGAGGCTCATTGGAAAGGTTTAACTCTTGTAATTTGGTGTTTTATTATTGATTCCTTAAAGCTTTGTGGGAGTTAGAAAAATGTCAAAAATTTTTTTATCAAAAATGACAAGTTTGTGATCCCCACGACTAAGACCTTACCTCTAAGAGTTATAGGGTTGAAGAAGGGAGTGATTTGGACAAATAGTTAGGAAGTTATGGGCTCTAGAAGATTTTGGGTTTCAAAAACTACAAAAACTCCTTGTGTTTAAGAGAAAATGCAAAAATTTCAAAGGGGGGTCATGCATATATATATGATTTTTGCATTGCATCGATGGGGCTATGTATATGCATGGGCTCCATCAATGGGGCCCCATTTATGGGTTTTGTATACAAAATTTTCAAATTTGAATGTTTCCAAAATACAAGAAATTTTTGAATGAATTTAGGATCTATGAAGTTCTAAAAAAGCCAAGAATATGATGAAATCATTGAAGAGGGTCTTTGAAAGCTTAAAAATTCAAAAATGTAATGGAGAATGTGTGAAAATTGGTAGTTGGATGTAGAAGATGGGAGCACGAAAGATTTTGATTGCAAAAATGCCTAAGGATAAGGTGCTTATCGAACCCAACCAAGAGATATGCAAGTGGATCCTCATAGTAGGCACATGCCCTATTTGCCCTTGCATAACCTCAACCCAAGGAGTCCATAGGCCCCATAGGTGATTAATGGTTTATGAAAGTTAAGGACCAAAACCTGAAAGATTCTATCAAAGAATTCAAGTACGTCAAACAAGGACACCAAACAAAAATGTGGATACTAACAGTGAGGTTAGTCATGGGCAGCATGGATGGATGATGGAGGAGGTGGAATGGAGTTCCAAATTGAGGTCATAAGAAGTCCTTTGTAAATTTATGTTTAAATGACTTGGGAAGATCTATCCTTAGTCCAAACCAAAACCAATTGCTTTCAGTGACTTCGCATCACCACTCCAAGACCAATCCATCCCTTTGAGACACAAGAGTGCTCCCATAGAACAACCACCATTCCTTAAAGAGAAGAAAAGAGAAGCAGAAAGTAAGAGAGGGCCTTAGTTAGAGGGGACCTTTAGGCATGGGTAACATGTTTTTCTAGTTCCATAACCATTTCTTGTATCCCATTTATTTTTCTAAGGGGTGTGCTTTGAATTCACATAATTTTTTATATTTTATTATTATTATTTTTCTTTGTTTCTTTTCTTCTCTCCTTTTTTTTTCAGATAAGAACCACACCATGCAAAGAATTATTTAACTTCCTATTTATGGTCAACATAGAATGGTAAGAAATCCATGAAAACACTCATGCACCTAACTAAGTAGAAGAGTACAAAGAGTAGTAAGTCCCCTTAAAGTCACATCCTATGCAAACCTTTGAATCCTTCCTAATTCTAGAAACCACCAAGGTCACAAATTTATTAAAGGTTTATTTAATGAAAGGGACCTCATATTCCCAAAATGAGGAAAACCATAGATTTTTTTGGATGGGTGGATGTTGTGGACTCATGACCTATTCCATGAAAAAGAAACCATCTTAATCATTGATACAAAAATTTAAAAATAGAAACCAAACATTAGCAAATAAAAACATTAAGCGTAAACCACCATTAGCAATAGCTACAGCACCACTATGTCCAGTTGGCACAAAGCATGTTTATTAACTAAAATTAGAAAATCACACTAAAATAAAGTAAAATATATAAGAAAGTATAAAATGTTCAAGAAAAAAATAAATGTACTAATGATGGTGTAAAACAAAAAATGATGTAAAATAGGAAATAGTTTTAAAATCAAAAGGTGTAAAATAAACAATTTGCAAAAACAAAAATGTGTAAAACAAAAAATAGAAAAACTAAGAAGCCACATATATAATTAGTATGGATGAACCATCTTCCCCACAGTTGAGTTGGAAGGAGGAGATCTAAAAAATTAAGCTAGGTTGTCCATTCATTGAGGTATTTGTTGCATTGGCTTGCTTAGGCTTGTGGAAAGGCTTCATTTATTGGATGTTGACCAATTACTTCTTTTTTGGGCTTTTAGGTTTGTATATGATCATGGTCCTAGAAGGAAAGGTTTCATTGATTATATAAGATCCCTCCCACAATGTTTGAAATTTGGTTTTTTGAGGAACATGTGTGGGGTTCTAGTAGAGGACCTTATCTCCAAGTTGAAGTTTAATCCTTTTGATTCTTAGGTCATGTCATTATTTGTTGAATGCCTTGTGCATTTCATTCAAGGGCAGGTCTACTAATCAATTTTCATCTAGCACATTCAAGTTGATTAATCTTTCTTTTTGTGCTAGGCTAAGGTCAAGGTCCAAGTCATAAGCTGTTGATAGTACACAAAGCTTAGATTGGATAGGTAGAGTTGGTAATTTTTCATACACTAGCTCATAGGGAAAGTAGCCTATAGAAAGTTTCCATCATTTAATTTTGTGCTGTAGTCTCTCCTATATTTGCTAATAATTCTCATTAGGATCTTTGTGATCCTCCTATTAATAACTTCTGCTTGATCATTGGCTTGAGGGTGGTAGGTTGTTGTTAATTTATATTTAACCCCCAAGTGTTGCATAAGCTTTCAAAAAGTGGCACATATAAAATGGATTTTGTTATCAGAAATTAGTGCATGTGGCACCCCAAATGTATTCACAACATTTTGTTATACAAGTGTGCAATAGTGGATGATGTACTAATAATGATGACTATTGCTTTTGTCCATTTTGTGCCATAGTCAATGATGATAATCATAGATGCCTTTCCATTTAACATGGGTGGGATGAGACCCATGAAGTTAATGCCCCATATGTCGAAGGATTCTAGTGATTGAATTCACTATTGAGGTCCCTCCATTTGTGTGATCATTCCATGATCTCATTCACAACATTCACAAGAGTAGATAAGTTGGTGGGCATCCATAACTATGGTTGGCCAATACCACCTTGCCATTAGGATCTTAATGGTTGTGCATCTCCTAACATAGTGGCCCCCATAAGGACCCTCATGAGCATCATGGAGAATGTGCAGTTGATCAACATTAGGTACACACTAACAAACTAGGCCATCGGCGCACACCTTGTAAAGATGTCCATTGATTTCCATGAAGTGTTTGGCTTGATGAAAATTTTTTTATTTCTTCTTGTATTCCAATTCTTATGGCATCTCTTGAGTGGCATCATGTCATTTTGGTTCTGTGGGCATTTGTTCATTAATTGCACTGTTAAAGAGGAGGTCATCTGGGAATTGACTAATGAATGGGCTCTCCTCCTCTTTGTCATCCCATTGTAACCAAGATAAGTGATCAATGACCACATTCTCAATTCCCTTTTGATATACTATCATAAGATCAAATTCTTGCAAGATCACCAATTACCGTATGACACAGGGGCTCACTATTGGCTTGTTCATTAGGAAGTAGATGGCACTATGATCGATGTGCACAAACACTTTATATCCAAGCACATAGTGCTTGAACTTTTCCAGAGCATACACCATTGCCATCAGTTCTTTCTTTGTGGTGGTGTAATTGAGTTATGCACCCACAATGCTTTAGCTTGCGTAGTGGATATAATATGGATGTTTTCAATCATCCAATTGCATAAGCATAACTCTCAAGGTGTAATTAGATGCATCTGTCATGACATGAAATAGTTTGGACCAATCAGGTGCTCATAGAATTGGAGTCTCTACGAGCTTCTACTTGAGGCTCTGAAATGTTTTTTCACATTCCTTAGTCCAAATGAATGGAACATCTTTCTTTGTTAGCTCAACCAACAGTTTTGTGATCTTGGAGAAATTCTCTATGAATCATCAGTAGTAGCTAGTGTGTCCAAGAAATGACCGAACATCTTTAATAGTTTCTAGTTGGCAGGTTATTCCTTGGATGACCCTTATCATTTAAGGGTCCACCTTAATCCCTACCTAAGAAATTTTGTGCCCTAGTATGATGCCTTCCTTGACTATCAGATGGCTCTTCTTCCAATTTAGCTGAAGATTTTTCTCCACACACCTTTTAAGCACTTACTCAAGGTAGTTCAAGGCTTACTCAAATGTAGCACCATAGATGAAGAAGGCATCCATGAAGAATTCCATCCTACAACCAATTTGTTACTAAAAATTGCTCAGGAACAAGCACTGGAATGTTGCAAGAGCATTGCACAAACCAAAAGGCATCTTTAAATATGCAAAAGTTCCTCAGGAACTCATGAATGTTGTTTTGGCCTAGTCTTCTGGTTCAATCTAGATTTGGTTATAGTCATTATAACCATCTAGACAACTGTAATAGAAATGCCCAGATATAGTATCTAACACTTGATCTACAAATGGCAATGGAAAGTGATCTTTGAATATTGCCATATTTAATAGCTAGAAGTCGATGTAGAGTCACCACTTACCACCTTTCTTTGGCAAAATCATGAGTGGACTAATCCACTTAGTATTTGCAATGTGATAGATAAACCTCACCTTAAGGAGTTGTTTAATTTCCTCTTTGATGATTTGCTTCAATTTGGGGTTCGATTGTCGCTGCTGCTGCCTTTTTGGCTTCATGGTTGAATTAGTGTAAATACGATGTTGGCATATCCTAGGATCAATCCTTGTGAGTTCAAGATATGACCAAGCAAAGGCTGTTAGCCATTTTTTAACCACCTTCAACATAATCTATTTTTGTTTAGCAGCAAGATTGGTATTGATTATTTCTAGCTTGCCATTTGTCAAAAATGAATACTCCATGTCGGTAGGTAGAGTTTTCAACTCTAAGGGATCTTGTTTAAAATTTTTATGGATTTCCAACTCTCCCCAATAGGTATCATTATTTGCATTATTAGAGAGTTGGTGATGAACTTGCTCTAGTTTATCCATGCTTTTAATATAGGCACATATTTAATAGGTTTCATGCAAAGTGTGTCGCTTCCAAGATCAGTTATTAGCTAGTGGGTGCCCTCGTGTTTTGTGACTATTGCGTATAGGCACCTTTGAACTTCAAATTCATCTGCAAACTATCTACATGCTTTGATGGATGTGATGTTGACAAACCAGAGTTTCTACATAAAGTTGCACCTAGTATCATTGTATGCAATGCATGGAACTCTATTCTTCTCGGGTACCTCGCCACTCATCAAGTATGAATAGGCTTTAATCTTTTTGTTTCTTAAGATGATGTATCAGTAGGAGTTGTATTTTATGAGCCAAAAAATCTTCATGAGATGATGAGATGTGGTATGTTAGTCAATTTCGTTGACACATCCCCATCAACGCATCATAGATGCATCGTTGCATATGTGTGGATGAAGATGTATTGATGCATTGATGGGCAATGCATCTTAGATGCATTAACCCATCCTTGTTGATGCAACTAAATGTGTTAACACATCCCTATCGATGCAATGCCTGTATTTGCCTATAGATACATAAGCACCCACCGTGTATTTGGCACCATTTGGTTAGTAGTGTAGCTAGACTCTTGGAATTTTCTTTTGTAATCTTAGCAAGTAGTCAGTGAGTGCCTATAATGTAGATTTGAGTTAGTTGTATGACATCTTATTCACGTGGCATTGTACCTAGACATATTCCATGAATGACAATAACATTGAGATTGATTGATATTCATTGTAGCACTCTGACTTATAATAAATTTACTTTTGATGTACATAGTTAATATTTACATTTCCATGCATGTTAATCAATTGGTGAAATAAGTGTAGCCAATTTCAAGTATAAACACATATTCTCTTGGTAATCCCAACAATGTTAGTGCTTAGTTCACCTAGTAGCATAACACTTAGTAATCTTAGTAGTGGGTACATGGGTTTCGGATGTGTATGGCAAGGTAGGAATGGATACTCATTGCTCTTAGGATAGTTTAGGATTTATCTTATTGTTATTAATTAGTTTAAATAATTAATTTTTATACTTTCATATAATTTAGCCTTAGCTACACAACATCAATAATCATATGCCTTACTTTGGACTAAACCATACCTGACAAAGCTAGATAGAGACCTATGATCAATGCATAATAATCTAGATGCCACACTAGTTCCATCCATGGAATTCAACTAGGTTGCACATGAGCACTTGTGATTCATATGGTTGGGCATAGGGGGTACCTACTACTCATCATTGGTGCGATTATCATGGATGATGCTAGTTATCTAGATTATTTATATTAAAAATGATTATTGTAAAAGCATTAACAACTTATCTTTTAAGAGGAATTAACATTTTAAGTCACATACATTATTAATGAAAAACATTTCTACTTGACATAGGACCGAAAATCCATCACACGATGAGAACACTAGTAGGAGAAATGATAGGATCTATACTGAAGAAAACTAGAGTGAACAACTGCAAGCAAGAATCTCATATGCTCATGTAGACCCTTACTACATTTAAAGACTACATTCAAATGATATAGACAATCCTAGAGAGGATGAAGTTAGTCATAGAAAAGGAGGACCTTAAGGCCTAGGACCTCCTCCAAACCTAGAAGAGATAAATCAAGGAACCATAGGAAGAGATATAAGAGCCATGACAAGTCTCTTAGTTCACCATCTTTCTCTTGCTCTTTAATGTCTAGTTTTCATGAAGATGAATGTAGGTATAGAGATAGAGATACAGTAGGGGATCAAGATGAAGATAGAAATAGAATGCAAATTTAAGATGAAAGACATCAAAGTGGGCATAGATGAGATCATCATTGTCAGAAAAATAGAAATAGAGAGATTATCATCATGACATGTCTGATGAAGATGAACCCTTATTGGCTATTAGGAGCATGATACAAATTANCTTCCCTAATGCATGCACCTTGGAAAGAATCAAAAGTAAGTGGCAAAAGCTTAAGCTCTTTCCTAGGACATTAATAGAAGAATCTAAAAGTTGGTATAGATTTTTGGAACAAAATTCAATCCACCGATGGTTCACAATGCTTGAGCTCTTCAACAAAAAATATCAAACCTATGAAAGAGTGTCCAATCTAAGAAAATAAATCCAAGTGTGGAAGCAAGAAAACCATGAAAGCTTGGATGTAGCCTTGGATAGATAGCATTCTCTACTACATAGATTTCCAAGCCATGGTTTTTCAAAAAAAGGGCAGCTTCTCCATATCATAGATGGGCTTCATAAAAAAATGAGGGAGACCCTTGGGATCTATACTCAAGGATGATTATTAAAATTAAGAGCTCATTTGATACAAAGGCTAGTTGAAAAGGGGACAAGAGAAGAAGAAGAGCTATGTAAAAGGGAGAGTTTAGGGGAATATAACTAGGATCTAACTCTTCATGAAAAAGAGATCCATATTTATGATTAGGAAAAAGAGGAAATTCTTGATGAGTTGATTTCACACAAAACCTTGCCAATACAAAAGTCTATTGTTGAGATTGAAGCAAGGGTAGATAAGATGTGGGAGTTGATGAATGAAAAAGTTACAACCATTTTGAAAATCATAGCAGAGAAGGTAAAGCAAAAAGGATTAAGTGATCAAAACAAGAAGAGGAAAAAGAACAAATGGTAAGGACACTTATTGGAAAAAAGGAAAAATAGCTATAGTAAAAGAGGTTACAAACTTTGATACATAAGAGGATGATGGATGTGACATCTACTGATATGGACATCCAAAGGGCTATTTTCTAGTTATGTGACATCTATAGGAGTTTGGGGCTTTCACTTTGAATCCTAAGTTCATAGAAAAGCAAATGTCTAAGAGATTACCTTATCCATAAGGTAATTATAGACAGTCCTACAACCAATAGTACTATCCTAGTGGGACTTCTTATCAACCTCAAGACTACTATTAACCATAATGAAAAAGCCCACTATTGTGGGGGATGCCATCAACAAACTAGAAATATCCCTATTGCTAGTTGGATCCTTATGGATACCATGTTCAACAACTTGTTTCTCCAAATGGTTCTACTTCCTCTACCTCAAATCACTACTACTACTCTTGTGAACAATATCAGCCCACAACTTCTCTTGTGGGATCACCATCTTGTAACTCTTATCCTCCATCACATCCTCAACACTCTCATACTTCCCTCCACCATATGTCACCACCAACAATGCAAGAAGAATTAGCACCAAAACCTCAACAAAAGAGTGCCACTTGTGTAATGAACATACAAGTAAATGATCATAATAGTAGATCTCAACAAAATTCTTAGAAATGTCCTTTGTTTAGGATAGTTTCTGCACATGTGAATAAAACTAGTAGACTGACTAGCTCATTAGAATTAGCATAAGGACAATTTGGTGCAACCCTCTTTCTAACAAAATCAATGTCTCCTAATCCTACGCAAGAGCCAACAACCATTATCACTTTGACACAAAACATCAAAGATGAACCTATCATTATGGAGAGATAGAAAATTCCATGCACTACTAATAATGATAAAGGATGTAGTTGTGGGTTTAAAGTTCAAAATGATAACATGATCCCTATACCAACCCATAACAAACTTAAGGAACAAGTGTGTGTGCAAAAGAATTTCTACATAATAGCCACTAAACCAAAGGATACCTAGTGGCTTGAAAATGAAAATACAAAACTATTCAAAAGATACATGGAAACAACTAATTCACTTATTAGTTCTCGTGTTAAGAAAGTGAACCAAACAAAGAACTTCAAAATAGACATCTTATGCTTTGACTATACACTAAAGAAGATGTTAAATAAGGAGATCTAAGAATTAAAATAGAAAATAAAAAAGATAACATATCTGGACCCTCTCAAAAGGAAATACCTTTAAGTCTTGTTGAAGATTTGTTTCCAAATGATCGAAATAGGATTATCATCAATGTTAAATATGCTACCTAGTAAAAAATTAAATCATTAAAGATGATAAATGGAAAACTTATGGTGTATAACCAAGGTGATGTGTGCCCAATTTTCTGAATGCTCACCCATGAGTTTAGTTGTGAGGGAGATGCCCCATCTTGAATCAAGAACTAATAAGTGCATTTTCACTTTTTCTTACATTTTTTTTATCATTTTCATATTTCTTAAAAAAAATTTCTAATTCTTAATATGTTTTCTATTTCTTATTATTTTTCTTTATAATTTTATTTTTTTGAGTCATTTTCTTTATGTTTTATGAATGTCTACTATGTTTTTGTTAATAATATTACTAGTCATGATGCATAAGTTGACACCACGTGTTGGATCTTTGTCCTATGCTATCAAGATGATTAGGTAAATAATTGTGTAAAGCAGTGAGATTACATCATACATACCTCTAGTTCTCTAAATAAAAGGCCTTTATCATGAAAAAAATATGTTCTTCTTACATGAAACTAAAATTAACTAATGATCATTGTACCTTGAAGAAAGGGGGAAAGAGCAAGTGTGAATGGCAAAGGATGTGACCTCAAGGGGATTTGTTGGGTTCTCTTCTTCACTTTCTTTGTAGGGTCTATGACTCATGGAATGTATCACCACTCCTATCTTCGTCCACTAAACAGGAAGCATGTCTTTGCATGGTGTAGTTTCCAACAAAAAAGAGAAAAAAAAAATAAAAAGAAAAGAAAAAAAAAGAGAGAAAAAGAATAAAAATGCAATGGGAATTCAAAGAACATGCCTTAGACATAATAATGGGCTACAAGCATTGGTTATGGGGCTGGAAAGACATGTTACCCATGCCTAAAGGTACTCCTCTAACTAAGTCCCTTCTTTCTTTCCTTCCTTCTTCTTTTTTAAGAGTGATGATCATTCTCTATGGTTGTTATGAGCTCATGATCGTAGGAAAGAAGAGGCACATTAATGTGAGGCCACTATTAATGGTATGGACTTGGTCTGAAACTTGGATGGATATGTATGATGGTCATTTTAATCACAATTGACATAAGAACCTATTGTGAACATGGTTAAGTACCTTACATTCCAATCTCTAAAATCTTTGTAGTTCCTTCTTATCCCATTATTTACCTCACTACTACATGCAATTATGAGCTTGATGGTTTTGTATAGTAGAGTACAAATCCTACCAAGGCATTTGTGTGTTGTTTGGAAAAAAGCATGATCTATATTTGACTTTTAAGGTCTCCACAAACATTTATAAAAGTGGTTATGCAAGGATATTATGACAAGATCCTACTTTGGGAAGGACCCACTTGCATAACTTTTATTTATCATGGCTTTGAACAAAACCTCAAATCTTCAAGAACATCATTAACTACTTCTTTAAAGTTATGCATGATTGTGTGATTAACATCTCATCAATTTCGTGTTATCTTTAATGCTTTTATATTGAAATTTCCACTAAATTCAAAATTTCTTGGCCTTCTTGTGAACCAGACCTTTGGTTTTAATTTTTTGAAAACTTATGTGCTTTCAAAGTTAAGCTCATTTATTATGGGGGGGAGGAGAAATGGTTAAGGTTGTACTTTTTGAAATTTTTCTAACACCTCATTTTGAACATTATGGTAACTAATAGTAAAAATAATCAAAATAACTTGAACAACTTAATGATTTTAGTTACCTTAGAGCCTTGGAAAACATTATTATGAAATCATCTTGAGCTTACATACTAAAATGTTTTTGAAATTTGAGCTAATAATTTAGGAAGGAGTAATCATTAATGAAAAATTATCAAAAAAAATGTTGATCCTTTAGTGATTTTAGATAATGCCAAATGGAATGCCTAAGGTTTAAGGTCTTGTAAAAGCAAAAGGAAGAAGGCTAAGAGGAGAATCATGGAGGCTATGCCCATGGACAAATAGTAGCACATACAAGAATTAAATCTCAAACCTCACATGTTTGTTGGATCCATGGGATGATGAAAAGAAATTTTAGTCCATCCTTCAATAATGTTCTGCATAAAATGAGAAGTATCAACATAACAATCAAGGTTGAATTTGTCTGCCACTACTAGAGACAACAAGAAGATTCATCTGTAGTAGATTTTTAAAGACCTCTACAATTTTGCAAACTTTGATGTCTATCCAATCTTTTCATCATTTTGTACTACATCCACTTGAATAAAATTTTGTAACGTGACACTCTAATTTTGTAATGGTAGTCAATCTACTCTTGGTCATCCCACAATTTTTGTAATGAAATTTTTTCCATTTATATATAACTCAAGGATGGGTTTTTAGTCAGTCATGGAGGTATGATGAGATGTGATATGTTAAGAAACTTTGTTGATGCATCCCTGTTGATAAAGCCTCATTAATGCATCCCCATTTATGCATCTTAGATGCATTGTCACATATGTGTAGATGAAAATGCATTGATGCATTATTGGGCAATGTATCTTAGATGCATTGACACATCTTCATAAACCCATCCCCATCGATATAGCTAAATGTGTTAATGAATATTAGTCAATGCAATGCCTGTATTTGCCTATAAATACATAATCACCTGCCATGTATTTAACACTAGTCATGTAATCTCTGCAAATAGTTAGTGAGTGCCCATAGTGTGGATTTGAGTTAGTTGTACGACATCTTATTCAAGTGGAATTGTAACTAGATACATTTCATGAATGACAATAAGATCAAGATTGATTCATATTCATTGTAGTACTTTGACTTAGAATAGATTTACTTTTGATGTACATAGTTAATATTTACATTTTCATGCACATTAATCAATCGTGGAAATGAGCATGACTAGTTTTGAGTGTAGATACGTATTTGCCTAGTAATTCCAGAAATGTTAGTGCTTAGTTTGCCTAGTAGCATAACACTTGGTAATCCTAGTAATGGGTATGTGAGTTCAAGATGTGTACAACAAGCTAGAAATGAACACTCATTGCTCTTAGGATAGTTTAGGATTTATCTTCTTATTATGAATTAATTTAAATAGTTAATTTTCATACTTTCATATAATTTAGCCTTAGTCACACAACATTAATAATCATATGCCTTACTTTGAACTAAACCATACATGAAAAAGCTACCACTAGTCCAAGTGGGAAGACAACGACCTATGATCAATGCATAACAATCTAGATGCCACACTAGTTCCATTTGTGGAATTCAACTAGATTTCATGTGAACACTTGTGATATATGGTTGGGCATAGGGAATACCTATTACTCATCACGAGGCTTATGA
This sequence comes from Gnetum montanum, assembly GCA_015680685.1. Taxonomy (NCBI): domain Eukaryota; kingdom Viridiplantae; phylum Streptophyta; class Gnetopsida; order Gnetales; family Gnetaceae; genus Gnetum; species Gnetum montanum. The sequence continues at coordinate 627,046 of MNCI01006420.1, forward strand.
TTTGGCACTAAATTTTCCAAAGAAGCTGATTGGTTTTAAAAATAGGAGCAAAAAAGCTTCCAAGGGGAAGTAGAAGGAATCCAAAACTGAGAAGGGATCCAAGTTCAAATCTAAAGAAAATGTTGATAGTCATGACAAGAAGACAAAGAGGGAAGATGAGAAGGGAAAAACCAAGAAGGAATAAGGCAAAGGATGTAAAGGACAAAGTAGTAGCTCATCCAAGATTCAATGCTTCAAGTGTGGAGAATGGGGACACAAACAATGGGAATGTCCACTTCATAAGGCAGACAATTTCAAAGATGTCCAAACCATGGAGGTGGAGGAGACATCAAGTCAAAATTTTTAGAGAGGTATTCTTAATGCTCCAAAGTAGTTTCTAAATTGAATTCTTGTGAATTCATGGGAAATGTGGATAGAGGAGAATGTCCTACTAGGAAATTATTAGTTTGGATTGGGCCTAGATGTTTCCTTAGTAAGGAATGGATTCATGTTTTGATTGATGAGGGAGGACAAGAAAATGTTATTTTTTCTAGGGTAGTTGCTAGATTGGGTTTATTAACTAATCCTCATCCTAGATCCTACAAGGTGCATTGGTTATCTAGAGATTTCTCTCAAGTGGTTAGGGAACAATGTGCTTTGAAATTTTAAATTGGGAGTTTTCATGATGTTTTGAAGTATGATGTGCTTCTAATTGATTATGTTGATGTAATTCTTAATAGACCTTGGAATTTTGATAATGGTGCTTAGTTTTATGTGGTAAGAAATGTATGGAGTGTAGCTAGATCTGATGGAATCCATGAGTTGATTCTTATGATAACTAAACAAGTGAGGTAGCAAAGCTTACTTAATGCTTCCTTAATCCTTTTAGGAGAGAGGGAATATATTAAGGAACATGGTGAAATAGATTTTGGATTTTTTGTTGTATCAACAGTTGATTCTAATCATAATGATGTGAAGGTTCAACTTCCTATAGATGTGCTAAGCTTGAAGAAGAAGTTTCCCAAGATGTTCAAGGGGGAATTAGATGGATTATTACCAATAAGGAATGTATAACATTAGATTGATTTTATTCCTAGTGCTACCATTCCAAATGAAAGAGCTTACCAAATGGCATCAAATCGGTGGGCAGAATTCGAAAGGCAAGTAGAGGAGTTACTTGCACATGGCTTTGTGAGAAAATACATTTCACCTTGTGTAGTTTCATAGTGCTACTACAAAAGAAAAATAGTGATGAATGAAGGATGTGCATTGATTCTCGGGTAGTGAACAAGATAATAGTAAGGTATAGGTTTTTTATTCCAAGAATGAATGATATCCTTGATGTCCTTACTAATGCAAAGATTTTTAGCAAAATTAATTTGAAGAGTGATTGCCATCAAATTATAATCAATCATGGTAATGAGTGAAAGACTACTTTCAAAACACTGGATAGATTTTTTAGCTAGTTGATGATGCCATTTGGGCTCATGAATGCACTTGCTACATTCATGAGGTTGATGCATGATGTATTGAAGAACCTGATGGTAAGTGTTGTATTATCCTTTTTAATGATATTTTGATGTATAGATCTAATGAGGAAGAGTACCTAGATCACTTGTGGATGGTGTGTCTTAAGTTGGAGGAGGCACAACTAGTAATCAATATGAAGAAAAGTCATTTCTTCAAGAGGAAAATCACATATTTGGGGCATGTAGTTTCTAAAAATAAAATTTGGATGGAAGTTATCAAGGTGAAGGCTATTAGGATTTGGCCAACTCCAAAGAATGTTGGGTAGGTAAGGTCGTTCCTTGATTTAGCAGATTTTTATAGATGGTTCATAAAAAATTGTAGCAATAGTTTGTGGTCTATGTTTGCTTTATTGAAGTTAAATGAAGATTTCAGATGGAATAATGAAACCTAACGGAGCTCTAACTTGTTGAAAGAAAAAATTACTAGTGAGATAGTACTCGCAATTCCAAATTTTTAGAAGCCTTTTCAAGTAAATGTGGATGCAATTCAACTTCTCATTGGTGGGGTAGTTTCACAAAATGATAGATTTGTTGCTTTCTTTTTGGAAAAGTTTAATAAATCAAGGCAAAAAAATGATGTATATGAGAAAGAGTTGTACACTATTCTTCAAGAAATCAAGTATTGGAGGCATTACTTATTGCCTAAAGAGTTTACTTTAATGATAGATCATAAAGCACTACAATTTCTAAACTCTCAAAAGAAGTTGAGTGCAAAGCACATAAAGTGGGTTGCACAATTACAAGATTTTAATTTTGTGCTAAAACACAAAAGTGGGAAAGCCAATATGGTGGTCGATCCATTTTCTAGGGTGTGTATGGTGAATTTTAGTGTATCTTATGTGGAAGGTATGTGTGATTTTGCTTATTTATATAAGCATGATGTTAATTTAGGGTAGGTTTGGAGGAGCCTTAAAGAGCCATTGTGAAGTAGGATAGACTATCATATTTAAGATAAACTATTTCTCAAAATGGAAAGGTGTGTGTTTCTAATTATGATTTTAGGAAAAATATTTTATTTAAAAAGCATTGTAGTGGCATGTGGTAGGTTACAAGGATAAGGATAAAACATTGGAACCTATGGGTAGGTACTAATTTTGATTTGGTATTATAACTAAAGTTTTGAAATTTGTGAAAGAGTGTTTGACTTGTTAGAAATTAAAAGGAGGTAAAGGAGTGGATGGGCATTACATGCCTTTACCAATTCCAAAAGGTCCATGGAAAAGTGTGTCTATGGATATTGTGAGTGGTATTTCAAAAATCAGAAGTGAAAATGATGCAAATTTTGTTGTTGTGGATAGGTTCTTCAAGATGGCATACTTCATTCCATGTAAGAAGATGAATGATACTTCTCATGTTACAAATTTTTTTCCCCAACATGTTATGAAGTTGCATGGAATTCCTTTGAATATTATTAGTGACAAAGACTTCAAATTCACTAGTTACTTCTGGAGATCCCTTTGGAAAATTTTAGGGATAAATTAAAATTTTCTAGTGCTTATCATCCACAATCTAATGGCCAAATGAAGATGGTGAATAAATCCTTTGTAAAGATATTGAGATGTTTTTTAGATGGATAGCTAAATAGGTGGAAAAACTTGTCATGTCATGCTAAGTTTTCATATAGTAATGCTTTTCATATTACTATTGGGAAAAGACCATTTAAGATAAATTATGATTTTTGTCCTAAGATGGTGGACACTTTGAAGAGCTTTGAGGAAGAAGCTCAACTTAGTGCTAATTTTGTGTAGGAGATTAGGGATCTTCATGCACAAGTAAAATCAAATCTATAAAAGAAGGATGAAGAAAGAGTCTTCTAGAGGAATGAAGTCAAATGAAAGCTAAATTTTACAATTGGTGATTTGGTTTGGGTGTACTTGAAGAAGAAGCGGTTAAGAGGTCTCAACTTCTCCATGTTGAAATCCATGAAGATGGGGCCTTTCATAATTAAGGATAAGATTAATGCTAATTCTTTTAAGATTGATTTACCAAATAATGTTGATATGTCTTTTATGTTTAATGTTTTAGATATTGTACACTATCATGGACCAGTTAATGAGAAGACCATAAATGGTAGCATTGATGAGTTGAATGGGGCTATAGATCAATCCAAGCCTTCAATGAAGAGGAAGGAAATTGTACTCAATTGGAGGAAAGCTTCTAGTACTCAGGGAGTAGAGAGACATGAGTACTTGATCCATTGGAAGGATTAATCAATAGATGATGTTGTATGGGTCCATGAGACCAAACTTCATAAGTGGAGGATCACTTTAACCCTTAATCCTTTGTTCACATGAGTTCACTTTTTGAAGGATGGGAGAGTTGGTGTAGGACACCTCTTTCGATCCCCTTGTTCTTTCCCTATGTATGTATTTTTGCAAGTTTCAAGCTCCATGGAGACATCTTGGAGGCCATGGAGTCATATTGTCTGAGATCTAAGCTTTTAAAAGAGATGTATTGGCCAGGGGTTGAAAGATCAAATAAGACATCCTAGGTTCAAGAGAGCTATCCTAGAATTTTTACAGAAGTTATAGATTAGATGTCTTAGGAGTGGCTAAGATGTCTTGCACATGTCTAAGATGTCTCACAAAAAGGTGAGAAATCTTAGTTGAGATATCTCTAGTGTGGCTAAAATGTCTAAGTAGTTTTGAAGAAATCTCCAACTAGGATGAGACATCTCCATAGAAATGTCAATTTTGCAACGAGATGTCCCGAAAAGATCAAAGATGACTTAAATGGATAGGTAAATTTTCAAATTTACCATTCCAAGTTTGAAATAGCAAAGTCAAGGTGGAAATAGATAGAAAACAATGGAGGATCTTCACGTTGATCTTGAGGAAGGTTTTCTAGTGGTTTTGTCTTGTGTAGTTAATAAATATGAATTATGTTTCATGCTTGTACATCATGAGAGGTCATGAGATATCTTGGTGAGAGCCCTTGAGTTGATGAGAGCTTAGCAAGAGTATGATAGAGCACATTGAGTAAGTGCATATCTAGTTGTAGCTCTAAGGTCAATTATGTGGTATATTGGCTTGTGTATTCTTGGACTTGCTTGTGTGTTAAGATCTTAGTCTTGGGTTATGGAAAGGACTCTCTATGAGTTATGTCTTACATTGAGGACAACCATTATGTTATTGTAGAGCCTTTTGCTTTATAGCATCATTTGAGTGTTTTGAGAGGTTTTTGGATATTTTGTGGGTTGTGGAATCCTATTGTAATCTTTTGTTGAATAATTAGAGATAGCTAGTTTTCTTATTTTCTAGCAAATTAATTATCTTTTCAAAATATTTGGATTTTATGTTGGAAGGTAATTTATGTGTATTGTTGAACTTAAGAAAAATGGGTTAGTATACAAGCAAAGAACATTACTATTCTAATATTCTCCTTTTACAAGTAGCCTTTGTCTCCATTTTACTTAACACTTTCATATACAAGCAAAGAACCTTTGTCTCTTTTGGTGATGTTCAAAACTTAAGAAAATGGGTTAGTATACAAGCAAAGAACTCCAAATATAGCATAACCTACTCCTCCCCTTTTTGAACAGCAACAAAAAGGATAAGGCACATGAACTAGTTAAAGAGACATCATAAAAGTGCAATGTCATATAATATGTATAATTAACATGTGATAATCCTAAGGAGATAAAGACATTGAGTAAAAGAATGCACATATTTCAGCACTAAGTTTCATGAAGAGCTGCCCCTAATTTGTCAAGAACTGATCTAAGTCTTTTAGGTGATATTCAAGCTTAAAGCTTGAAGTGAAGTATAATATTGAAGATCAAGTAACCTATCTCTAAACCAATAAGTCATTAGTAGTTTGTATCACATGGTTCATTACTATTCTAATATTCTCCATCTTTGCAAAACATTAACTAAAGAATAGGACATATTTTTTATGATAGCAATACAACTTCACAATTTAAAACTAGCCATGATGAATTTAAAATTCATGAACTAGGAAGCACCTCTCAAGGCAAAATATTCAAGTGATGTTTCAATTAAAACCATGGATACTTTGCCATAAATAGAATGATCATGTTCTTGCTCATATTGCTATAAGGAATAATATCAACTATTTTCTTTCTTTCTTAAAAATATAGGTATTTATAGCTTAAGTTTATGCTTGAATATCAATTAGGTGGGCTAATGATACATTGAGATTTGCTCTTTTCAATTCAAAAACAAGGAGCTACAATTAAATCAAAAAGGATCAACAACACACAATTTGATGCCAAAGACCAAAGATAGATCATGTAGGAGCAAGCAGCCTATTTATTTGAAATAATTGTCTTATTAAAACTTGTATCTCTATACTCAATCAAAAATTTGGAAAACATCAATACAAGGATGTGGAAGCCATGAGAGAAACATGCATATTTCACTTTTTGTACAAGGCAATGCAACAAACACAACCATTTATGAAAAAAAAATGTATATATTCATATACCTCATTTTTACCAAAGGATATTAGAAACACAAATTCAAGACTTAGTCATCCTCTTAAAAGAAACATACCTCTTGATATCCTTATCTTGCTCATTTTGGAATATCTTACTGTTTTAGTGTTTCTTGGTTGAAGTCTTCAAAGACTACCCCTACATTGGTAACCTCTAAGATGATGATGGATAATGAGGAATAAGCTCCCCCTACACATGTGCTGCTTATCTTGGGCTTTTAACATCAATGTGTAAATGTTGTAAATCACCAAAGCACTACAACTATAGGTCAACATTAAGATCAAATATGGAGGCTAAGGTCTCCAATAAGCAGTATTGATAGAATTTTTCAAAAGCTTTCCTTATCTCATAAATAGCAAAAATATTCCAAAGGATATGAGCTTAGATATAGATCATCACAAAAAGTTCAGATTAAGTAAGACTGAATGCAAGACAAATGTCAAACTAAAATTATTACAAGATGAAGGTCCAAGGGAAATTATTACAAGTGCTACACTAAATATTTTCATAAAATCACTTGTATCAAGCTCAAGGATGAATGGAAGAGATGCTCTAAATAATTATTTTGACACTTTTCTGATCTAGATAAGACACAAAAAATTTTGGACTATTCAACTCATATTCTTATTAACTAGCAAGCAAAGAGATGGAAACCTACCTTGACTTACCTTGCTTACTAGTAAGGAGAGAAGATTAATGGAGTTTGAGATGAGGTCCCCTCTCATGAAGTACCTCCTCATCTTTAGGTTCTCTTTCATTAGATCGTGTATGTGATGTCTCCATTTGTTTATGTTCTTTATGGTAGAACCCTTAATCACTTATTACATTATTTTCATTACTCTACTTCTCTTCATTCTCACTTATTGGTACCTGTACAATATCCTTACCAAGCCTTTTTGACAAGACCAAGTGTTAGTCTTGTTTTAATGATCATGAGTATAGCTAAGAGTTTGCTTACAACCATAATTTTTACAAACAAATAAAGTATTATCCTCATGATCAAAATTATCAAACTTAGTTATGCTTAAGTTTGAATTTTCATGTGTAGATTCCTCTAAATTCTTNAATTATGCTTAAGTTTGAATTTTCATGTGTAGATTCCTCTAAATTCTTTGGTTATTTTTCAAGAGTCTCCTTTTCTTGAACCTTGTTGCAATCCTTATTAAAATAGGTTAGTTGTTGAATCTTAGCTTTTATGTTTGAGATCTCTTCTTTCACTTCAGCATGGATAACATCCAACTTAGGAATTACAAATTTCATTACCTTCCTAATCAAAGGATGTAAAAGAAATTTTTTTTCTTTAAATTCACTATACCTTTTGTCACACTTACCATCTTGTTTAGCCATAGGTGAGGAATTTTCATCTGTAAGCGCCATGCATATGAGATGTGAATCTTTGGAATAACTGCATGCTTCTTCTTCACTTTGCTCACCATCATCCCAACTTGTATAAAAGTTGGTCCTTTTAATTCCTCATCATTAAATTTATTCTTTGGCTATACCTTGCTATCACTAGGACATTCGAAGGCCATATGGCCTCTTCCTCCACAAACCCAACATTCTATAGAAGAGAAATCTAAGTTAGAATTCAAAAAGCTTTTGCCTCTTTCTCTACCTTTAAGCTAATTGGATCTTTGTGGAAATTCTCCCTTGTTTCTTCTTGTCAGCAATTATTGTATCTTCCTTGAGAGAAAGGAAATCTCATCTTCGATGCTCTCATCATGCTCATTGGACTCCTCCTTGGAGGCAATCTTTAGAGCTATAGGTCTTTCTTGGATATCTCCTTTACTTATGAGATTCATTTCATAAGTAGTGAGAGCACTCTAAAGCTCTTCAAATTTTAAACTTGAGAAATTTTTGATTTCCTCCATGGCTATTACCTTTGTTCTAAACTCGGGTTGCAGAGTTCTGACCATTTTGATGATGACATCACTTTCAAGCAAATCTTTACATGTTCCTCTAATAGCTATAGAAAGATCATTGGCTATGGAGAAATAATATTTTATTTTCTCACTTTTTTTCATTTTGAGCTTATCTTATTCACTTTGTAAAACTAACAATTTTGATTCCTTAACAATAAAAGTTTCTTCATAAGTTTATCAAATTTCTTTGGTCGTTTTACATCTTGCTACCCTATTAAACTCAGATTTATTCAAAGCACAATATAAACAATTTTTTTGCTTTTGAATCAAACATGAACTTATCTTTCTCTTCTTATGTCCATTTTTTGTAAGGCTTGATGATGTTGGTGGAACTATTAACAGGTGGAGTGTAGCCTTCAAGACTTGATTTCCACACTTCAAACTCCATGGATTTGAAAAACCCTTACATTCTAGCTTTCCAATAGGCAAATTCAAATCCATCAAACATGGGTCGCTTTGTGTAAGATTTCCCCTCCATTATTCACTCTTGAAGTTGATGATGATAAATGATGAGTGGCGAGGTACTCCTACACTCAACCATACGAAACGAGCGTAGCAGGCACGATTCGGTTGAACTCCGCAGACTAAATGCCTAAACGCCCCATGGAACACTTGGGGTTAATCATTCCTTGTCTTCCCAGACTTACTTGTTGTTGTCACGGTGTATGGTTAAGTAAGTTTGAGGTATATGATTTTTATGGTTTTTTCTCCTATGCTATCAAGGTGAAGGGTTGAGGGAGCTAACTAACTCTAACTAAGGACTAAGTCTAAATTAACTAGCATCAGCATTCGTTCCCACTTACC